>BMAO01030203.1:0-55473 GCA_019973975.1 Trichonephila clavata
GGGCATAATTTTCTTAATGGATAGTCTATAAAAAAGGCTAAAATAATATCCACAATATTAATTTCATATTGGTACGCTATTTGTTTTTGGCATGATTTTGAAATCACGCCAAATTGGTGTGTTGCGGCCAGTCTAATTAAAGGTACTTATGTATTATCGCAACCTATTGGTGACATTATAGGAAATGAAGCACATGATTGCGAATTCAGCGCATACAAAATTGGGATTGCCAAAGTGGCGAGTTATCTTGAACGCTGACGATTGTGCGATAATACATAAGTACCAAATTAAATTTAGCATATATATAAAAGAATATCTAAAATACATATCCCAAGCATTAAAATAAATTGAAAAATAAATACAACTCTAACGTTAACTGACATAAAAAGAACTAAACTATCAATGCAAAAGCATAATTTGTGAAAATATAAAGTACTTAAATATTATTGTTACCTATTGGCAATATCATATGAAACGAAGCACATGATTGCCAATTTAGGTGTATATCACATGCGAAATTGGGGTTGCCAAATTGGCGAGTTATTTAAACGCTGGTGATTGTTGCGATAGTACATAAGTATCCAAAAATAATTACAATCTTACGAACCCCTGCTTCCTCAACAGGTATTCGAGCCATTTGATATGTAATTACTACCAACATTGCTTTTATTGTGTGTGTGTCCAGTATGATGACCTAAGTTCTATTTTCTGCAAGGCAATTTTGTGTACTGAGTCCGATTGACTACACTTAAAAGGTTAAAATAAAAACATACGAAATTGCAAAACAGCTCTGAGTAAGCCCTGTATAAAATTCCTTTGGGGGGGGGCAGTTTTCAGATATGAGCACCGTGTTAGTGAGACTGTAGTAACACAGATTGGGGCCACTGTAACTTGGAGGCCTTGTATCATTGGTACGGAAGATACAGCGGTAGCTATGTCTTGACAAAAGCAAACGGAACCTATTGGCGACATTATATGAAATGAAGCACATAATTGCCAATTCAACTCATACTACACATGGGAGATCAGGGTTGCCAACTTGGAGAGTTATTTTGAACTTAGTGATTGTTGCAATAATAAGTACCAAGCAAACTGTAATAACTTCGAGTATTCTGTTAACAAATTACTAATGGAAAGAAGTTACTAAGAAGGTTATAACAAATTTAAATTTTAAAAAGCCATCGAAAACAAAAGTATGGTTTAATATTTTGATGACTGAAATTATATATCAGGAAAACTAACCTGTATTTCAATAATAACATCAAATGAAATTTAAAATATTGTTTAAAATAGAGAAAAAAACTTACTAATTTAAAACCCGTCAAAATTAATAAGTAAGTACCAAGCAAACCGTAATTTGATTTCTGTTAAAAAAATATATATCAGAAAACCTAACCTGTATTTCAATAATAACACCAAATGAAATTTAAAAAATTGTTTATCAGGCGTTAGCTATCAGAATGTTGCCAAAACTACAAAACAAAATTGAGTTGTGAATGAATAATTTATAAAAAAATGATTTATTTCGAAAATTAATCCCAATTGCGTATCAAAGAAAAGAAAATAGATAAATATGACAACCAATAAACTGAAGTATAATAAAAATATGTAATAATTGGGGAAAAAATATGTTTAAATCGCATTCAGAGCGAGTCGTGACATCGTATGACGTCATAACATCAAAAAATCACTTAAAAATTAAATTTTAAAAAATTTAGATTGCATTTCAAAATAAAAAGTACATAAGAACCTGACCAGAGTCAAATGCAACGTTGTGTCAAAATTTCAGATAAATCCATGCAGAACTTTTTGAGTTATGGAAGCGTACACAAACCAAAATAACATTTTTATATATATAGATAAAAGAAGAATCAATATGATTAAATCAATATAAATAGTTTCATACAAACACAAAATATATATTGTAAAATATATTCAATTGATTAAGGATTACTGGAGAGAAAGATAAAAAAAAGGCTAAAATAATATCCACAATATTAATTTCATATTGGTACGCTATTTGTTTTTGGCATGATTTTGAAATCACGCCAAATTGGTGTGTTGCGGCCAGTCTAATTAAAGGTACGTATGTATTATCGCAACCTATTGGTGACATTATAAGAAATGAAGCATATGATTTCCAATTCAGCGCATACAAAATTGGGATTGCCAATATAGCGAGTTATTTGAACACTGGTGATTGTTGCAATAGTACATAAGTACCAAAAATAATTACAACCTTACAAACCCCTGCTTCCTCAACAGGTATTCGAGCCATTTTGATATGTAATTACTACCAACACTGTTTTTGCTTGTGTCAAGTATGATGACCTAAGTTCTATTTTCTGCAAAGCAATTTTGTGTACTGAAGCCAATTGACTACACTTAAAAAGGTTAAAATAAAAACACACAAAATTGCAAAACAGCTCTGAGTAAGCCCTGTATCAAAATTCCTTTGCGGAGGGAGGCAATTTTCAGATATGAGCACCGTGTTAGTGAGACTGTAGTAACACAGATTGGGGCCACTGTAACTTGGGGGCCTTGTATCATTGGTATGGCTGATACAGCGGTAGCTATGTCCCTGACAAAAGCAAATGGAACCTATTGGTGACATTATATGAAATGAAGCACATGATTGCCAATTCAACTCATACAACACATAGGAGATCAGGGTTGCCAACTTGGAGAGTTATTTTGAACGTTGGTGATTGTTGCAATAATAAGCAAGTACCAAGCAAACCGTACTAACTTCCAAGTTTTCCGTTAACAAATTACTAATGGAAAGAAGTTACTAAGAAGGTTATAACAAATTTAAATTTTAAAAAGCCATCGAAAACAAAAGTATGGTTTAATATTTTGATGACTGAAATTATATATCAGGAAAACTAACCGGTATTTCAATAATAACATCAAATGAAATTTAAAATATTGTTTAAAATAGAGAAAAAAAACTTACTAATTTAAAACCCCGTCAATTAATAAGTAATACCAAGCAAACCGTAATCAGTATTTTGTTAAAAAATAATTTATATCAGAAAACGTAGCCTGTGTATTTCAATGACATAAAAAATTGTTTATCGCGCGTTAGCTATCGGAATGTTTAAAATAGAGAAAAAAAACTTACTAATTCAAAACCCTGTCAATTAATAAGTTATACCAAGCAAACCGTAATCAGTATTTTGTTAAAAAAAAATTCATTTTAGAAAACCTAACCTGTGTATTTCAACAACTTAAAAAATTGTTTATCGCGCGTTAGCTATCGGAATGTTGCCAAAACTACAAAACAAAATTTGAGTGGTTGAAAGAATAATTTTTAAAAAAATGATTTATTCGAAAATTAATCCCAATTACGTATCAAAGAACAAAGAAATTGAAAAACATGACAACCAATAAACTTAAGTATAGTAAAAATATGTAATAATTCGGAAAAAAATATGTTTAAAGCTTAAATTTTCGCATTCAGAGCGAGTCGTGACATCGTATGACGTCATAACATCAAAAAATCACTTAAAAGTTAAATTTAAAAAAATTTAGATAGCATTTCGAAATAAAAAGTAGATAAGAACCTGACCGGAGTCAAATGCAAGGTTGTGTCAAAATTTCAGATAAATCCATGCAAAACTTTTTGAGTTATGGAAGCGTACACAAACCAACATAACATTTTTATATATATAGATATTTTTGATATTGACATATTCACATGCTTTATAAAAATCTTATGAATTAAGAAATCAGCTGTCACATAACTTGAATACCAATTAATCAAATTATAAAATTAACCATTATATAGATAAAATATAAAAACAGTCGACAGAATTTTATTCTGAATACGAAGTGTATTTTTGCGGGAAAAAAAATCTCAATCTTTTTAATGCTACAAATAGCAGATCATTGATTACAAATTCTTAAAACTGGGGTATTTCAGAAGAGTATTTCAGGGTAAATCTATAAAATAGAGAAAGTTTAGAAGCTACCACGAGAGAATTTCAATCATAGTTTTTATTCGTTCCATACCTTATATTATTCCCCTCGTGTTCTTCGGTGAGAGAGAGATACATAAAATAAAATATGAAATGAATTCCGATCTAAGCTCTTGCCAATACGCTCTAAGAAATTTAAAGCCAGGCTTTCGTTTCATTTCATACATACAAAAAAATTAAGTTCAAAAGTGTTTAATAGGATATTCATAATTCCCATAGTATTTATTTATATTTTTTGTAAATTAACAATATGTTTCAATTTAAATTTTGATTTGGTATTTAACCCTAAGGAAAAGAAAATATTACGGAATAAGTAAATTAGAATCAGAATTTATGTTGTTTTTGAGGATTTAGAAAGTAAACTTGACTAATTTGTTTCATTAATTTGAAGGAATTCTAAAAGATTCAGAAAAAAATAATAAACAACATTATATTCCATTCATAGGAGACATAAAATAAGATACCATAGAACTCGTTCGTTTTTTCTTAGAAAATATTAACTAACACCTCATTTATCCATTCATCTGAGCTGTAAGAATTTTAATGAGATTTAATATCCAAGAAGACTTAAAAGAAAACTATGCTTTAAAATTTTTGAATATTTTTTAGTTTCATTTAAAAATATAAGTAAAAAACCTTTAATACTTTTTATTTATATGGAATTATTTTTTCAAGCAAAAGTAATCTTTCATGTGTACTAAAAATTCATTCTCACACATTTTTTTTTTTCCAAATTAATATCTTAATTCTTCTTTTATGGAAAATCAAAATAAAAAAAGAATTCAAAGAGTAATTGCTGTATATTAGTGGCTCCAGTAAATGAATGATTTAGGTATTGAACTTAGGATTAGCAATGTTCACAATTGGATGTTTAAGTCATGTTTCTTCAAAGAATCTTCGTTCTGAGTATGTGATAATAGAGGGCTAACTATATCTGTTACTCAAAATCCTTACTTTAGCGAGTCATGGATGTGGAGATCTCTGTAGCAACTCGTCATTTGAATGTCTAGATTCAAAAACTAAGTAAAGAATTGTTATGGAATAGAAATATCTAAGTAGTTAGGGACGATAGATAAGCAAACATTTGTATATTTTGCAATGAAATAGTATATAAAGCAATCTTAGATGTCGAACGACAGGGAGCGGTGTGTTAGTGGATAAGTTTAATTACAGATAACTGCAATATTCCTCCGTTATTGTCGCTAAATTCGACAAAGAACATATATTGTTCCTTTTTCTCTATCCGAACATTTTTCTTATTAAAATATTCGAAGAAAGGTACTAAAACTGAAAAGATAAAGCCCGTAGTAAGATTTTATAGCAGAGATAAATCTTTGACAGCATAAGCATAGAGCTCAAAAGGGGAGTCGGGATTTTATATGTCTTTAAACACATTTGCAGCATCTTAACTGAAACTTCAAATTACTTTTTAGCATCATAGCAGATGGATAATAAATTTAAAAGGAGGGGCAGTTGTATTATCTAACAATGTATACTATGTAATTCAATTCAAACCAAAGTCGTTTACTCTTGTTTGGAGAATATTGAAAAATTTCTTTTTTGATAAAGGCGTCATTTTTATGGCTCATTTGGTTTTAATAACATTGAAACTTTTTTGTATGTAAAGGTAATAAATAAAATTAATTTCTCTTTTATTTTAAGTGTAATTCAATTTATTTTATTCTAATCTCAATGAATGTAACATGTATTTAGGTATTTCTTTACAATTTAATGAATATCAAAAACATTGAACGCATTTTTATTCTTAGCCGTAGAAAGGAATTTGGAGGTAAACTGTAATTTATTAAATATTAAAATATTGCTTACTAGTTATTAATATTAGTTTATTGAGAAAGCCATTTCAATTTCTGCTTGACTTATTTTCCCAACATAAATTAGTTTTAAATCTCAAGCATCAAACCTTTAATTTGAAAACTACCATTTTGAGGTTTTCTATTGCATGTCACATTAAGAATAGTTTATGTTTGAGAAGAAATGGCTAAACTTAGCCAGTGTCTAGACAGGTGGTTAAAAAAGAGCAACCGAATTCGCTAAGTCAACGCAAGTATAGTTTTTAAAGGAAAACCTCTTTCGATTTCTAATTCAAACATTTACCTTCGGTGCAATTAACAATTTTAACTGATGTTTCCATCCAGAAAACTTCTGTTTAAACTGTTGAGTTTCCTCTCCATGTATTATCCTTGATGACAATATACTCCTACATATGTGTGCAAGTGAAATATCGTTAGTATTTTGTTATATATATTAATTTTTATTTTCTGGTATCGTATCGAACAGAATCTATATTATGAAATATATGAAATCGCTTGAAAGTTTCCATTGAAAATATTTGACACTTTTTTCCCAAATCATTTCAGTGTGAACACTTTTTATTTCCTTTTAAAATTTTATCTTTTTAGTCTGTTAATGTATGACATGCTCTACACAATTAAAATACTTTACTGTAGTAGAAAAAATGAAAAACCTATTTTAAATTTGTATCTAAAAATAGTTACGTTTCAACATTTTTTAGTTAACTAACAAGGCAGACTGTTATTGTTTGAAATAAATATGAAATAAATCAGTCATAATTTAGAGATTATCTATAGTTTATTGGGAGAAATTGATAATGGGAAAGTGCTACGTAATTTCTGTAATAATATTAAAAATTATGTAGAAGTTGCGTAAATATTATTTTACAGTTTAAACAATACTATCATATTTGAATTTTTTTAAAAAAATATTTTTATGATTTTAGAAATAACAATATTTGTACCTCTCTCCATTTTTATCTAACGGAAAATTAATTTACAGTTCTCTCTTTTAAGCTAATGATAATTAATACAAATTTGTATTGGTTAATTTCTTGTAAAGAAACATTGTATATTATAGTTTTCATTGCTCTAGCTTATATAAATGGATTAGTTAAATGCTGTTATAGTAAAATTTATAAATGTAAAGAAGTGAATCACCTTTTCCCCAACTAAAGTAATGAAAATGAAACATTAGTTACGGATTTAAATTACGTGCATATCGACCAAGACTTTGGATTGATGATGGTTGGTGCAATTCTTGAGACGATGACTTTCAAGCTAGCAGTGAAATTAATCCAAGCAGATACAAAGCTTTTATTTTGAAGACAAGAATGTTCTAAAAATATATAGTCACCATCAGATTCCAACATCAAAAAATGGATAAAGTTTTGATTTGCTACCTATAGGGAAAAGGGAAAGATAAAAGCTTAGCAAATATAATTTTATTAGACATACTAAATTCATAGAAACATTTTTTGGAACGTTTTTTTTAGAAAAGGCTCTCATTTTATACTCATAATTTCATTTATTAAATTTTAATCAATTAATATGCAGGTTTTCTAATAGTTCTTCGGGTTAAAAATAGCAGTTTCTGTTATGGATATTTTTACTGTAATAGGTGTTTTTTGTTGTTTTATTAAAAGCTTTTTCCCTATTCAAAATTCTAAATGCTTAATTAAATAGTGTTGTAGAAATCAGAAATAATACGTAGAGCTAAATATGCACATAAAAAGCTAAATATAAACCTTGTTATGTTAAGCATTATTTAATATAATTAAACACCTCGTTAGAAGGCAATGTAGTATTGGCTGTATTCGTATCTTAAGAGCATAGTCGTGATGGTCAAAAAATTAATTATTTTTCACAAGTTAATGATCGCATAAATTAGTATTACACTTAATGTTAATGTTTTTTAAAAAATATGGGGCACGAAAAATATGGGACATTAAAAGAGACACGAAAGTAAACTTAATTTTACTATTATTTAATTCACTATTAACTATTACTTTATAAGGAATAATATATGTTTAGCCAGGATTAAGATATTTTAAACATACACTTTTGACCTCTCATATATACGAAATATACAAATATGTAACGTAATTCTACAAAAACAAGAATATAGATATATATTGTAGATACTTAAGTGTTTTGTCAAAGTGGATTTGAAGTGTCTCAAGTCCTTGAAGCAGGTCCACAATTAATTAATGGCCTTGAAGAAGGTACAATTTAATTGAAGAAGGTACTGTGACAAAATCATCTATTCTTGAGATGTCGCTAATATTATTGTGTAATCATTGCAGAGTGAGCCACTTTAGATTTGTGCGACTTTCTCCCATACATGAAGTGAGAGCTGCATACATTTTTTTTTACCTTGTAGCACTTATAATAGCACAAAAAAATTCTACGTACATATTTCATAAACAAAATATAAATTTTCGGAGAATTAAATTCTTGGAAAAGCTTTATAAGAAAAAAATTTTTAAGTATAATTTCGACAAAAATTAAATCCGAGATTTCGCGATTGGAAAAAACACCGGGATCCCGGGGCTGCAAACCCTAATGTTTATTCATTTTATTTTAGTATTTGTGCTGTGCTGTCACCTTTTTAACTTATTAAATTTGTAAAAATACGAACCGTGGCCTCGTCTTCTTCATTTCCAAACCCAGGTGAGATGTGAACACTCGTCTCTCTCTCTCTCTCACACACATACATACATACAAAACACACACACACACACACACATATATATATATAATCCAAAATAATATATACAAATAATTATAACCCTAAGTGTAACTAGTCAAAACAGATTAGCCATAATACTACAATAGCACACTCTTGCTCTTGACCTTAGGAACCAAGATTGCAGATTTAAACATGTTTTGTGACAAGTCAACCTTCACCTGTAATTTCTCTATACAATAAGCCATAGGGAAAGGAAGAAATGCATTATATAGATATGTAATTATTACCAAATAAAATGCACTAATTTTAATAATTAATATATGATAAAATTTAAAATGCTACTTATTAGACAAGAGTTTTAAAGTTGAAATAAGAACTGGATGATGATAAAACTTAATCTCGTGAGCATAATCCGCGAATACACAAAGGCGGTAATATATATATATATATATATATGTTGCGCATGCTTGTGTGTGTGGAGACAGATTCACGATCCATGGCGGCACACAGATGATTAACTCTCTTCTAGAAGTTACATCCACAACATCTCTCCCATGCAATACTACATACTTACGTTTGAAATCGATTTAATCATTTTATTGATGAGATTGACATAAAAGCGTAGTAATAAATCTAAAATATTGACATAAGGTGAAGTATCAAGCATTTTATAGTCGTTAGGGATTAAAGGGAGAGAAAACTGGAATGTGGCCCCCAATTCAGGTTTACGTTTAAATTCATATATTGAAAAATTAAAAATAATATAGAAAAATTGAACCCTTCTTTGATAATTATCTCAATGAACAAAATTAATTACGTCTGTAAAAAATAATGAAAAACATACATAATTCGGAAAGCGTTTTTAATAAATAATTAGTTTGTCCCAAATTTTATACCATTAGGTACATATGTATAGTACATACGTCGTTAATATTTAAGATATAATCAGAATTGAAATTTTAAACAAAAAACGCATGACAAAGATAGTGGTTAGTTATCATTGTAACCTCTAGTTATTTACACATTTGAAATTATTTGTTACACGCAATTTACAAATTACTTTATAATATTCAAGGTTCATGATCTTTTCACATTTTGCACAACGAGATTTTGATAGTCTTCTTTTCTTGATCTCTTGACAAGGAGAACAGTACTTCTACTTCAAAGTCCTTGGGATTGTTTTGCTTGGTTCATCGTCTTGAATAAGGTGCTGTACATCAGATCCTGAGTTGTAATGAACGATGAATGGGAAAGTTATTCTCAAGTCGTCTTCGCACGGCATCTCTCAGATGTATCTCAACTCCCAGTAGATAAACCACCTTCAAGGATTTGAAAAATACTTATTTTGAATTATTTTAGTAGAAAACTGAAAACTATATAGAATCTATGCTACAGAAAAATATGAAAATTAATGAAGGAAAAAAAATCATTAGAAATTATGTTGTTGGGCTACATCTATCAGATTCAAGGCTTCTTGCTGTCCAAAATGTGAAGTAGACAACCGCGTTTCTAGCATTGAACCCTTGTACGAGTGATAAAAGACATGAAAAGAAAGGGGAGTGAGTTCCCGTTCACCGCGCAGACACTGCAGCAAAATTAATTTCACTACGCATCTCAGAGATGCGCTCGCCTAAACGGTGTGTTAAGATAACTTATAAAATAATTAAATACTATAGGATTGTATGGTCGGAAAAGAGTTTTCAAGGAACTAGGATGAAAATAGACAAAGAAGAGGAGAACTTAGAAAAGCGTCAGTGAGAAGGAAAGTATTTTAATAACAAGTTCGAATTTGTAAGAATCACATATGCTAAAGGAGACATACAAATCTCTATCAAAAGCATTCTTACAAGCTTCCTATAGGTAACACATACAAGACATGTGGGAACTGTATCTAATGACATCTTTGTAAGTAATGATATCTAAAAATTGTTGCTTTGGGTGCCTTCTTCTTTTTCTATTTCTCTTGATTCATGGTTGTTTTTCATAAAACAGGCATCCTCTTACAACTTTCAGTGGAAAGGTGCACAGATCATATGATGAAGGTCACGCCTATAAGGAAAGTATTTCTCATATTGCATTTAAATTTTAATTCGAATTTCTAGTGGAATCATTGTATCTATTATTTTTTAAAAATTTCTTCGATTTTATAGCTTACTAAAAGAACCATAACTCGAACAACCCACTTTCCATTTGGATGATTGATCATAATGTAATGTGCGATAAGCCCTATTTATAAAGATTTTATTTCTTTAAAAATCAACTTCTTTACACGCAAATATATTTTTAAAGAAAACATTGCTCTTTGGAATTATCTCTTTAACGACCATTGTTGAAATCCCAGATCAAAATACAAATCAAAGAACTTTTTTTCCCTCCATTGGGCTAATTTTTTTCTTTTACTCTTTGGTGCTACTTTAAATTTTTGTAATTGCTTTTCAAGATGATTGTAAGTAGCCTTTTGAGTTTACGAGCTATTAAAACAATTGATAAGTACAAAAAGAGCAAACTACTTAGTGAAACGGTTTTAATTCTTAAAAAATTTTTTATCTACTTAAAGTAAATATTTGCCTCAAGAAAAAGAACAGAGTATTTACGAAAATGGTCAAATAAGCTTATTTTATGAAAAGAAAAAACATACCTTATAAAATCACTGTTTTCTCTTTATATTCAGTCTGAATTAAGTTGCGATAATATCAATTTGATAGCAGAATAAATTACTTTCGATGAATGTAATAAAATAACTCTAAAAAAGCAACAAAATTTGCTATTTTTCGAGGGAATGCAGGCTATATGTGAGACATTCGCTGATTAAAACATAAAACGTTAAAATAATACAAAAAGTAATTCACAAGATAAGCAACATTTAAACTGAATAGTAAAAAAAAATTGTCATTTATTAGTAAATTTCCTCTTGGCGAGATTTTTAGAATCATATAATTATAAGAAGAGCATATAATAAAGTTTTTTCGATTCCATTATATTAAAATACATTTTGTTCGGTATAATTCAGTAAAAATAAACATGCAACTAAACTAAAATACGCATTCGATTAAATAAATTACTTAAAAAAGCTGCAGTTTGGAATTGTTCACATGAATGTCAAGAAGCTTATCAAAAGTTAAAGAATTGTTTAATCTCAAAACCTACACTTAAATTATACAACTCACAATATCTATGTCATGTATTTTGTGACGCAAGTCAGGATTCAATAGGTGTAATTTTAAAACAAGAACACCCAGATGGAACACTTTACTCCATAGCTTATCACTCGAGACAATTACTTAAACATGAAAAAAATTATACAATTTCAGAAAAAGAGTGTTTAGCAATTATAGATGCCTTAGACAAATTTTTCACTGTTACCTACATGGATCCAAATTCACAATACATACTGATCATGCTGCTTTACAATGGCTTAAAAGTGTAAAACATTTACTAGATGTTTATTTCGGTGGATTTTAAAACTTTCTCAATATGAATATTCGATAGTTTATAGAAAAGGTAAATTAATAGTTGAAGCAGACATGTTGTCGAAAAACCCTGTATGTCATTATATATCACCCATTTGTCATTTTTTAAATACTGATGAAATTATTGAATACCAAAATTCAGAGAACATGAATGATCCAAAATATACAAAATATAATGATGTATTAACTGTTAAGAAAATGAATTTAACTAAAATTGTAGTAGAATTAGCTTTGAGAGAAAAATTAATTACAACTGCACATGAAAAATTTGGTCACCCAGGTGTGAAAAAGATATTGAAATTAATTTCCTCAATTTATTACTGGAAAGATATATTAGATATTTCAAATTTTGTTAAATGTTGTGAAACATGTCAAATGAATAAAAGATCTTCACAAAAAAAGTATGGATTATTAGAAGAAGCTCCAGTGACAGAAAAACCATTTGAATTGATGTCACTAGACACTGTAGGAGGATTTAATTATCATAATTCACAAAAGAAATACTTGCATATTGTTCTGGATCATGCTACCAGATATGCTTGGACATTTCCATTCAAAAGTGTCACATCTGAAACTTATACAAATTGCTTAAAACAAATTTTTTCAGTTCAATGCCCAAAACAACTGTTAAGTGATAGAAATGCAGCATTCACCTCTTCTATATTTAAGAAATTTTTAAAACATCATAACTAACTTCAGCAAATAGACCACAATGCAATGGAAAGAATGAAAGAGTTAATCAGACATTAGTAGCAAAATTAAGATGTAAAGTTAATTCAACTACAAAAATTCCCTGGACAAAATTATGAGAACAAGTTACATATGAATACAGTAACTCGCCACATGATGTTACTGGCTTTCCACCTGCATATTTAATGTTTGGAACTTTGCCATATGACTCACCATTACCTAATCAAGTAAAATTGAACTATCCACCTATACAACAAGCAAGACAAATTGCAGTAAACACAACAATTAAATATCATAAAATAAATAAACAAAGGTATGATAAACATTATGTTGATGCAAAATTTAAAATTGGGAGATTTAGTCCTATATCAAAATTTCTCATACCCTAATTCAAGTAAATTACAAAGTCCTTATAATGGTCCTTTTAAAATTGTCAACAAACTCTCAAATGTTACTTATGAAATAGATAAGCCAAATCAATATAGAAGAAAATTAACAGATATTGTTCATTCTACAAGATTAAAACCTTTTCATTCAAAATCCAATTTCCAATTATGCTAAATTCTGATTTATATTTGTTATAGAGTGTTTTCTGAGACATTTGGGGGGGGGGAGAAGGGCATTGTTATGTTATTTTGAAAAAAAAAATATAAATAAAAGTGGCTTTTATAAAATTTGAATTTAAGACTTGTTTACATTATGAAAATCAAAATTTAATGCAATTGAAAATTTGTATTGTATTTTTATTCATAATAAAAACATTATTGAAGACTATTTTTGAAGAAATAAATTAATTATGGGACTGTATGAAAACTGGTGATGAGATCAATTTTATGATACATGGTGTTATAATAATTTAATTGTGAGTACTTGTGATAGAAGTATGTTCTGGAAGTTACAAAATATTATGTAATATTCTGAAGATTTTGTTATGGTTGTGTATTTTTGAAATAAGTTGGTTGAGTAGTGATCCAAATGATAATAATAAACAAAGAACTGGGTGATAAACAATAATTGAATGATGAACATTGAAATATGATTTTTCCAAGAAAGGACTGTGTAAAACATTACGACAAACAAAAAAAATTTAAAAAAAAAGAAGATGGATATTGATTGAATTTTCCCCTGTACTTGATATATCTGAAATACACTTATTTATTATTTTTTTCTTTGCATTTTATATATCTAGTGATATTTTGATATAATGTTGATGTTGTGTTTATTTTGGTAAATTTCTGTGTTATAGTTATATAATCTTTTCTTTTTTGGGAGCTCCTAAATTCATTTTGTTGTTACGTATTTGATATATATTCTTTTTATGTATTTACTTACCCATTATTCCTAAATTCATTTTGTTGTTATGTATTTGATATATATTCTATTCATGTATTTATATAACCATTATTCCTAAATTCATTTTGTTATTACGTATTTGATATATACTCTTCTTATGTATTTAAATAACCATTTTGAAGTAATTGTAACTTTTCAACATTTATCACTTTTATTAACATTGTTTACTATTACTACACATTCAGTGTGAATATCACTTGATATTATGTTATGTTGTTTAACACTACTATATTTTTGTGTGTCTAATGTGAATTATCTTTATCTTATGTTGTTTTTTCTTAACCTCAATATTATTATAGTCATAGTTGAAAGTATTAGATGTGTGATATTTTTCAGAAAACAATTCTATGTAACCCAATGCTGTATACCAAAATTTGATATTTTGTTATTCAATATTGTTATATTTTACATGTCAGGAGATTCACCCCAGCTCACTCTTTTATACAATTACTATATCTTTTAGATTTTTAATTCATTTGGGAATTTGATATTATTGGAATATTGTTATTTTTATCCTCTGGGGGGACTTGCCAGTCAGGATTGGCCAACCTGGCTGTGCCACGCTTCAGCAGAGGGGGGGGGGGGAATTGTCAGGTTAGAAAATATTAGCTTCAAAATTAAGTGAGTAATAAATAAAAATAGAGCGAACTCTTTACCATCGCGTAAGGATTTGTGGGTTAAGAAGCCTATTTAAAGGTGGAGCGACCGCTGACGAAGGAGAACGCATACTCGAAAAGGCTTAGCTGGTGACACTTCGTAGAATTATTGTCTATTGTTCTACTCGGTTGCGCGCCAAAGGGCCGCCATGTTGGATTTTATATGATTGAAGCGGGATAAAGAAGTATTTTTAGAGATGAGGTCCTCCTTTTAACCAGCAGGTTTGTGGCCTGTCATATATATAAATTTTTAGTTATTTCGTGTACGTGTTTTCCAGTTACTAGCTGTTTAAACTTAACCAATTTTCGGCCCCAAAACGGATCAGTTAAACAAATATTCCCTGACAAGATGTTGTTGGTGTGGTGTGGTAGTTAGGAGAGGGGCGCCAGCTCAGGTGTCGTCCGAGTCACTTGACCATGGTTCAAAATTACGCGGACCGTCGCCAAAAGCCCTCGTGTTGCTAATCAGTGCGACGTTAATATTCTGTCACTCTCACTGACAAGATGTTGAGCTAGCATTGCAAAAAGCAGTTTAGAATAAAATTGTAAAATACTAGGAGGGTTACCCCCTGTCTGCCTAACGTTTGACCAAACCCTGTTGTACAAATTATGCAACTCTATTCATTTCTCAAGTTGTAAAACTGTAATTTATATGCATTATATATATAGTTATAGAGAAATTGTTTGTACTTTTATGTAAACGGTTTTGTAATTCATTTTCTCATTTGCATTTTCAGGTAAAACTTTGGCAACTTTAGAATAATCATTTGCAAATGTTTTCTTTTGATTGGATGAAAATACCAGATCTTTTTTCAAAAAATGGCTCCTAAAAATGACATATGCCTCGAAAGTTACATAATTTTGCTTCCCAAGGAGGAATATTCGTATCAAACAAATTAAAAAGCGGTGTAAAAATCTCGTGTGTTGTATTTCAATCAAAGAGATTTATAATGTATTATTGAAAGAGAAAAAGTATATAGCAGAAAGTAAAAATGAAAACCTGACCAATACTTCATCCTAAGACTATTCAAACGCAGGCAACTGTCAAGAAATATAAGTCTGATCCTAAAAGAAAATCCACTGAGTGAAAGATCGTTCTTATGGAATTAAAATTAAAACAGATGTTTAACCTATATTTGCTTAGACCTTTTTTAAAATATATCGGTGAAAACAAAAGCAAATTATAGAAAATTATTTAAAAAAACATCTAGCTGCTAATAAATGGAAATTTTTAGCAACACGGGGGATGAGGCATGGGTGCATTTAAGTGACTGTAATAAACGAAGATCAATTTTCTATTGCTCAACTGACAGGAATGACCATGCGAAATGGATTCGCCAGTAAACAGTTAAGTTCCTAAAGGGGTTCATGATAGTTGCAGGATTTTATAACAGCGGCAAATTAAAAGTCCAAAAAGTCTCAAGTAAAGCCAAAATTAATTCTCACTCTACTATAAGCAAAATATTTTAGAACCAATTTTTAAAGATGAAATTCCAACTTTATATGGAAAAGTCATTGATAAATTTGAGCTTCATATGGACTAAGCCTCTAGTCACACGTCTGAGTCAACTGCCGGTTATTTAGCAAATAAAGAATCAGAAACAGTAATAAAATGTATCCCATTTGTGGAAATACAAGCAAAATGACCCTACGATTCTGAAATAGACTTTTGTATTTTCGGTTTATTAAAACGATCCTTAGGAAAACAGTATCCAAGAACAGTGAACGGACTTTGGAAAATGGTTCAAGAAGAATGGTGTAAAATTTGATTGCAAGTAGTAAAGAAAACATCTTTTTCATGAAAAGTTTGAGCTAGAGCTTCTTTCAAGAACAGCGATACTCAACCTGAAGCCCGCGGGCCGCATGTAGCCCACTAGACCTTTCCGAGTGTCCACGTCATGGCCCGTTGCACTAACCAATTCAATTATTTAAAAACAACGCATTAAAAATTTAGTGAGGTATTCTATCTATGAAGCAATTAGATGTATAAATTTTTCTATCAATGTCGTGTGAGATATTTTTTATCTTCTTGTAATTGTAACGATTATTGATAACAAATAACAGCAAAGTAGCGAGCATTTTGTGGTTGCAACTAATTTCTTATTAAGTCTCATGTTTTGCAAACGAAAAATATCTAAAGAATATATGTTGTTTTAAGATGATTGGGACCTTGACTACTTCGTACAGAGGAACAAACATGGGTCAACATCTTCTTAGATTTGGCATGAAAATTTTATATTTAAAGAATGTAATTTTGCTCTTCACTATACTATTAAGCACACAAATTTCGATGGCTCTTTTTCCTGAAGATCTCTTTCAAGACGAGATAAATTGCCTTTCTTAAAAAATATTTGCATATATTTTAACCGCTAAATAAAGTGAATGCAAGTACCTTAGTATAAACTAAAATATTTGCTCATCACTGTAGAACAAAGGGCAAATCTTTAATTTTAGTCTGATATTTATCTGGAAGTGGTAGTTTGATTTTACCTTGATGACAGCAATTATTTGTCTTTCTGGAAATTTCCTTTTCAAATTTCAATGCACCACAAAACTTACATTCTTTATTTGAATTAAAGTTGTACAAATATTCATCCTGTAGCCCAACTTCATATAAGCATAATAATTATTTGCATCTTTTGGCTCTAATATTTTCATAGTACATTCTATTGTTCTTCCTTTTCTTTACAAACTGTCCAGGCTTTAAGTTTTCCATACTCTAGTTAGATCGAAAATTTTCTAACTGCTTAGGATGCAACTTATATACTAATATCTTCTTTAAAAATTCCTGTCTTTCTTATTCTTTCCTCTTAATTTCTTTTTTTCACAAAATTCGTTCTTGGCACTCCTCTTCAGTTAAACACAACTCTTTACAACTCATTTTTCCTAAATATACCTTATGTATAAATAAATTTATTACAGAATCATGAAAAAAATATAAACATAATTCTATAATAGATCTGATGAGGAGAGTTAAAATTCGCAAATTGAGAGCCCTGCTCACTCATCGGATAAACTCTAACATCAACCATTCTGTCAATAGAATCATTTTTTGTCGAGATGATAGGAGCTAATTCAATACATGACAATCTTTAGGTCTTGTAAAAAACCCAGAGATTGATCTTGTTTTTTAATTTGAATTTCATACACAGTTCTCTATTTATCTGCATATATATTTTTACTCATAATTGGCTGTAAAATTTGCAATACATCGTCAATTATAACTATTTTTACGAGTCCATACAAAGCCTCACCATTATCTTAATTGTAAATTTGTCCAAACTGTGGTTCTGCTCCATTCTATTGTAAAGATATAGTTGCTTTTATCAACTATACCTTATGAATAAATGAATTTAAGACAGTATCGCGAAAAACATTATATGTCAATAGAGAGAAAATAATTCATGTCTATCGAATATAAATATGAGAAAAAATGTAAGATATAGAATTCGTTGCATTTTACCAAATAATTAAATATCGTAATATACATAAACATGTTACTTGTTAAAAAAATAACAAGAATTAATCAATTTGTACGGAAAAGAATTTTGTAAAAGCTATCATTGCGAATATTAATTTGCGATATGCAGGGTAAAGCACTAATATGATAAAATAAAAAAGTTATATAAAATACTTATACCTGAAGCATTTTCCTGTGAATATTAAACGATGAAACTGCATAAAATCTGACAAAGAATAACAATTACTACTGAATGCATTAACGAATAACCATGTAACTATCCTTACACGTTAATTTCGTATTGCAAAGAAAATTAAATATTTACTAACCCAGGAGATATCTATCCAAAATTTGTAAGTTAATCAGCAAAAAATGACTCTCGAAAACTTCTGAATACTGTATTTAATTATGTGTGGTACTTATTTATTTTAAATTTCTAAAGTTAAAACATTTCAAAACCAGAAAAAGAAAAAAAAAAGAAACAAAAAACTGAAACAAATCTTCCGAAGTCGCTATCAATTTAATGAGTAAAAAAATTATTAATATGTTATTGAATTCCAATATTCTGTAAGAGTAATCATTATTATTCTAATTTCCAGAATAGAGATGAATAAATGCATTTTCCCTAAAGTATTTCAATTGCGATCAAATGAAAGTGAACAAGATAACGTACCAAATAATTAATGCAAAAAAATGGTAATAATTTTTCCGTTACTTACATATAATAAATTATATTATTATTATTACTGTATTGTTATAACCATAAAATTAAGGATTTTAAAAATGAATCCTGTTGAATGTGAAGAAATAAAAGACATAATGAGTCGTGTTTGATTTAATGACGCCATTTATTAGGTAGTTAAACTATATAATATTAATGATAGTTTCCTTATTTCCGTTTCAGTGACTGCAGTAAGAATTGAAATAATGTTAAATAATTTACAGTATTATTCCTATAAGTCGGCGATTCTCAAACTGTTGGACACGCCCTTCTAGGAAGCGTGATAACCCAACCTGGGGGCGCGAGCTTATAAAAAAAACGAAAATAATATATTATTAAAAAAATATTAATTTACTGAAAGGAAGCAAACCAAAATACATTAATACATTACAAAAAAAAACTTAAAAAAAACATTACACTCATATATAATACACTTATAATTTTGACGGGAAAGATAACGCGATGCTCAAAATATCTATTACTTGTTGTTGTTGCTTATGCCACCTGATCGACAGTAACATCAGATCAAGGTCCACGAAATTCATCGCGGCTAAGAGCTAGAATTTTACGCCTGTCGTTAGCCTAAGCTTTGAGCCCCAATGAAGGTAACAGTACGATTTTGCTCGGAACAAAACGATAGATGGTGACACCACGGATTTAAGGAGCACGTACTCCGTGTGTACTCAACGGGCATTTGGTGGCATCGGGCATCGAACCCAGGCCTTCCGGCCTGGAGTTCGATGCTCTAACCACTAGGCTACCCACGGCCCGTCTATTACTTAAAAGTAACATATACAAAATTTAATACTTATCTTGAGATAATATATACGGTTTACAATTAAGGTTGCATTGAAATTTTATCGACACACAACATCATTGTTGCATTCAATATACTGTTTACATGTAGGGGAGGGTGCCATGAAAATCATGATTGAAAACTGGTTTGTAAATATTGAAAGTGTGAGAAACACTGATCTAACGTCATCATTAAAACACATAAACTTGCTAGTCACCCCAATCGGTTAATTCATGATGTAAATAACTTCAAGTGAAAAAAGAAACATTGGGAAAATGGTTAGGATGAACATCCACTGGTCACATTCATTAAAATCTGAAAAATAAATTAATAATTCTTTACTTTAGTAGAATTTAAGAAGTAAAGATCTAACATGGTTGCATGGTTAAATTTATTGATACTACACCCAATTAGCACTTTTATTAATATCAGAACAATACAGTTTAATTGATGCTGTAAAGAAGGCGGTACTTTAAAAATGTAAGGGAATCTAGGGATACATTAGTTAAATTAAAAAGATGTATTTAATCCTATCAGCATTGTAATTAGTAGTTGGGTTTCTAAAATAAAACAAATATTATTTGGAATGCGTTACTTTAAAGATAAAGTTGATATTTGTTTATATATATTAATTCAAGTAATTGCGACTTTTATTCAATGGATGCATTTTGTGTATTCCGTTGGAGGCTCAACAAAAATGCTACACACGTTTTGGTTATGATGGTTGTCTACGTTGTTAAGTGCGCATAATTAATTGTGTACTCTGTGTTGCCTACATGTCCAAATATGTAAATATGTCCGTCATGTAATTTTTATTTAGCACATTTTTATAGAAATAAGGGTTTGCCCACAATTACATTCATAGAGGATTTACATTAGCATTTAAAGTTTGAAGCAGTGGTTCTTAAAGAGTGGTCCCCAAGCGCTGGAGATTCCCAGCGCTTTCTAAGGAATCCGCGAAATTCTCTAATTTTGTGTTTTGATTTCTCTCTTTTACAGACTCTGAAAAGGTGTTCAAAATTTTGGAGGGCCGTGATATCAAGCTGATTAACAAAGGGGAGCCGTGACGATGGAAAGTTTAAGAACCGTGTCTGCAAGTGTTGCCGAATGAAAACTTTTTTCTTTCAGATGGGGTTGCGAATTGTGGTATTTTACCACAGCACGCCTAGTACATTCCCTGGGAGCTGGTAACACTTTTGAATGAAGTACTACTTAGCTGGATACCCATTGCACCAATGCGTTTTTGACGTACAGTTTAAACCGCAAAGGGAGGCCCCTGAGAGCTCTGACGATGCGAAATCTTACTAGGAACTTAAACTTACCGCGAAAGTATTCAAGCCAAATATTCATGAAAATCCACTGACTTGAGCCTTGGCCAAACCCATAAACTTGGCTGCACAACGCCAACACCCACAAAAATAAATAACCCTGCCGGAAATATATGTATTTAATTAATTATGTTATTATTATTTTTATTGTATCGTAATTACCATGTGAATAAATAATTTCGAAAATGAATAAAATTGTAGACCGTGAAGAAATAAGTGCATGAATCGTTCCTGATTAGATGACTTTCTTCATTAGATTTTTAAATCTTAGAGCATTAACTATAATCTCCTTATTTTCTTTTCATTCACAGTAGGGATAGTAAATTGAGAATCAAATGATTTACCGAATTACTTTCACAAGTATTACAGAAAGAAAATTTTAAAAATAATGCTTTTAGTAAAACAGGATACATAAAGGGGATTTTCAAATGTTAAAACAAAAGTTTAAAAAATAAATATAAATGAGGTAAGTTAAATTAAATAATTATAAAAATCAATAATTCTAATTGAATATTATATATTAAAATAATAATATAAGTCAATTATTAAGTATTAAAATATAGTTAAAAATCAATTGTCAAATAATGAATTAGTTAAAAAAAATATTTTTTATTTTTAAAATATATTACTCAATATTATTAAGAACATAAAATTCTTCAAAAATTATTTATGTCTACAACAAAGAAGCTACATTAATATTATAATGAAACTAACAGAAATAAAGTTTTTTAAAGAAATGTAGAAGCTTATGTTTCTATTGTGTTGAAAAATGATATTACATAAGAATTCGTGTTTACTTTTGGGAAAATACATCACAGTAAATTTCACATGTAATATTTGAATTCATTAATAGAAGATAAACTCTTTATTTTTTATTTATTTATAAGAATTAATTATTAAACAGAAAAAATACAATTGTTGTATAAAGTGAAATATGTATTGAAAGAGCATAAGATGTTTGTTTTCTTCTTATCGAGCTTGCATGTTCTCAATTTTAGCAAATTTATGATTAAATATTTAAAGCAGAAAATGAAGGAATTAATACAAGACAAAATACAAAAAAAAAAAAAAGAATTTTGATCTTAAAGTATTTTTTTATTTAAAACAATTGCTATATTAATTATTATTGTTAACTGTAACCGGTATACTAACTATTATTTATTCCACAAATAATAAAGATGTTATAATATAAAACACTCTCAAAACTTAGAACTATTTTTAACGTCAAAGCTAATAAACACTATAAAAATAATGCCGTTTTACAACCTTTATTTTTCTGCTTTTAAAATATATAAACTAAATATACATATTTCTTACTCTATTAATAAAAAAATATTAGAAAAGAATTATAAAATAAAAATGCATATATTCATATTTCCCCTTAAATAGTAAAGAATACTTTATGTAAAATTCTTTTACGTAAAATATTATTCATTGCAAACACAAAGCTACTCTTTTTGTTTTTCTGCAGAATTTCAGTTAGTTAAATTTTAAATATTTCAGTTGTTTAAAGGTTTAAATATTTGTATCTTATATTAATCTTTAAATACTTTTTCCCTTTTTTCTCTTCAGATCAAATAGCACATCGTGAAATAAAACTAAATTTAGCATCTGAATCTTACTAATCATATCTTAAAATCAAATAGCAACAACAAATATAATGTTGTCGATTTTTTTCCATAAATATATCATAATATCAAAGAAGAGAGCATTTTGAACAATAACCCTGTGTACAGAGTAATATTGCTGGAGGAAAATATAATTAAAGATGCTTCAATGCAATTTGTAAAAAATGGTTATTTTAAATTATTCAAAATAACTTGTTTCAACTTCTTAAAACGAAATAGATTATAATTTGTAGCCCGTTTAGAATAAATGAATGTAAGTATTTAAGGCGATATAGTACCCTAAAAATCATTAAACTGTCGAAAACTTTTTATTGGCTTATTTGATACCCTGAATCTTTATAAATATGCCTGCAAAATTTCAAAGCATTACCTGCATTTTTCATTAAGTAATGGAGCAATGTTTGATGCTAGACAGCAACTACCACGCCTACATTTCAGATTATCTGCTAGAAAATAGCCTGATAAAAATGAATTAATTATTTTTCTAATGCGCAACAATGATATTGACATTATATATGCAGTAATAAATCCTTTTAAGAAAGAATTGTGCAATTCATGCAAAAATTCTAGTTTGTGAATTATTTACTGGAAGATCAAATGAATTTGGTCACGATTTAAAAGTTGCGCGTGCTTTTTATGATATTATTATGAATGAAATTAAATTTTCAAAACGGATTCTTTCAAAGCACAAATACTAAATCTCATTTTCATAACTCAGATAATTAAAAATGTAATTTGCAAAAATTGAAAAACTCTCCCATTTTTATATATTTGTTTTTAGTGATATATATATATATATATATATATATCCCATGTGTACGAGATTCAACACTTTTATTATTAAAATATTTTAAGATATTTATTTAAGCAAATGCACATATGCAGTTCTTAGATTTTGATGTATTTTACTTATAAATTGTTATTTGCTTTTGCTTTTGTTCGTGTACAATATTTAACATGGGAAGGCTTTTAAAATCATGAAAATAAAAAATAAAGGCATAAACATCTTTTGTACATGTTGTGCATTAGCTCTGAGCATGGAATTAGCTCTGAAATGTGAGTATTTATTTTTTTAATAATTATTAAGATAAAGTTTTAAGAAATATTGTTCTTTCATTTGTTTTTTTTTCCTATATATTCATTATGGCACTATATTGTTTAATTGTTCTACATTTGTGCAACTTTTTATGGTAAGTAGTTTTAAATAAGCTAATTAACATTTCATAAAAGTTTCAGACTGTACGATGATTATTATATCATGCTATTCATGGCATAATGAAAACTTCAAACTCATATTTATCCATGTTGAATTTTTGTACATATACTGTTATTCCAAATCCTAAGGCTTTTTTGATAATTGAAGTATGGGTGTGAAATGTTTTATACATGTTCTGAAATGTATGTTTTGTAAAACTGTGCATGGAAACAGCTCTAACATGTTTAGTATTTTTTCTAAAAATTTTCAATATCAAAATTAATGGGTTTTTTTGGGAATTTTTGGAAGTTTAACTATAAAAAAATTAATAAAAAATTAAAGACTAACAGCAGAAAAAAACCCATTCACAATAAAATGTAGTATATTATAAGATACTTGGAAAAAAAATTTGAAAAAAAAGAAATATTTAAAAAAGCCTTAAAAATTTAAAAAATGCTGAAAAAAGCCAAAAAAATTTAAGTTTTACAAGCATTTTGCAAAAAATTAAAAATTTTTTGTATCGAATTATTATTAAATATTAACCTTTATGAAATACAATTAAAACCAAATATCAAATATTAAAAATAAAAAAAATTTGAAGATGGTACCATATTACCTTAAATGGAATTTTCCTTTTCCGTTGTCACCTGTAGACATATTTCTTTACTTAACACTACTTATATTTACTTAAAATTTTTTAGGACAGACAATAATTATGCAAATAGATGAAATTATTTTTTGCATGAAATACTTAAGAGTTGGATTTCTGTATGTGTATAATATTTTGAAATAATTATTATTACTCTTGTGAAATCTGAAAAATTACTTTTTTAAATCTAATCTAAAAGAACTGTTCATTCTGAAAAATATATATCATAATTTACGCTTCAGCATAAATGTTTCCTTTTTAAATTCATGGGTAGGAATACTTTATACGAGTGTGTTTCCAGAAAAAAGGCATTTTTATTTTATCATGAGTACCATGATGCACTTTTGTACAATAAGCTTAATGTCAGTATTATTATAATATTTCGAATTGGAAATTTTTTACAAATTATTGTTTTTTTAATGTGATTGCTATAAAACATAAGAAGCAAGATTCATACAAATACATCACCGAATCTTTGTTAAATTTGGAAAAGCAAGATTAGGTTATCTGTGGTAATTTTCACAAGAAGTATGCTACCATTCCCTTCCCATTTTAGAGAAAATTAAAAGGGAAATTACATTATATTTCATTGTTTTGACATTGTTTATTACTTACTTATTTCCTGCTTATTTTAAAAAAGTTAATAGGATCATGAAATTTTAAGCATTTAAAATGTAAACTCCCACTACATTACAAATGCTATATTGCATTAAATTTGAAGTAGTTTGACATTACTATTTTTATGAATGCTTTTCATTATCAATGCATCAAGTCATATAGTATCACATTTTATAATGCTTAAAAAAATTTATCAAATATATTAAAATATTTAATTATTTTTTTATATTTAAATTTTCAATTATTTTTTTTATATTTAAATATTTAAGAAACGTAAAATTCAGTTTAAATATGGCTTCGTAGAAATGTGGGACAATTATCAGTATTATTTATTAAAAAATATCTATAATGTTTTACCTGATATTCAAAAAATAACTTCTATTCAACTTGCAAATTTTGAGCCATACCAGATAGAGCCAAAAGTATAAAAGGATTTTAAAATGATAGTCATTGGAACTTTATTTCCACAATCATACATATCTCTGTTTGGAAAATAACAGCGAGTTCTGCTGTTCTCTGGGATAAAAAAAAGCTCTGGGATCAGTGGCAAATCAGAGGCCTACACTCTTGAAAAGGCTACACTAAACAATGCAGTTTTAAAAATGCATGCCATCAAAGAGAGCCCTCGTTTTTTATTGATTTAATACAGTGATTGAAGATAAGTTTATGAGTTTATTTTATTACTCCTGAGTTTAAAAATATAATGTAAAAAACCCGTGTTAAATTTTTAAAAAATTACCAGGCGTGAAAAATGTAATGAGTATTCCGTTTTGGTTATTACAGCAATTCTCAAACTGTGGGGTGCGTACCCCCAGGAAGGCGTGATCAGCGCTTTAAACCATGATATTTTTCGTTCCGGTTCAACAACAAAATAATAAATAAAAATAAAGTGGTTTTCAGTTACGGTTTTGTTCCGACCAAAATAACGGTTTTCGGTTCAGTTTTGAATGAATAAATTCATTTTATGTATACTCTTTTCTTAAATCATCCCTACTTCCGGTTCATTCAAGTGAATTAAATCTGCCTTCTACAAGTAGTTTCGAGAAAAACTGAAGCAGAAAATCAGTAGTGGACAACAAAATAGGGAATTGAGAAGCAACGTACATGTAATGATGATAATTATATGTTTGAAGTTAAATAAGAAAATATTGATAAGTTGATTTCAGTAAAAAAATTACTAAAGAGATATCGAACCTAAATAAACCGATATTTTTTTCGGTTCAGTTCCGGTTTTGGCTCCGACCAAAATAACGATTTTTTCCGGTTTTTGGCTCAGTTCCGGTTCAAGGCCCTGGACGTGAAAAACTTCTGTGGGAGGCACGAGTTTTTCGAATAGTCGGAAATAAAAGATCGTTTTAAAAAATTATTAATTGACTGAACGGAAGCAAACCAAAATACATTCTGACATTATAAGAATAAAAAAGGACTTGACACTGATACAATACTCTTATAAATGTATACAAGAAAAGTAAAGCAATGCTCGAAGTAGTTTAATTGAAATATCTATTACTTAAAAGTATCAGATACAAAATTTAATGCTTATAATTATAATTTGTAAGATTTACGATTAACGTTGTATTGTAGATTTATCGTCAAAGAACATCATTATTGCATTCAATATATTGTTAATACACTCATATCCATAAATTAAGGATAATGAAGTTCAGGCAAAGAAAGAGACAGAAGCAAAACAAATTTAACTTATTTGTAAAGTCTATTCATTAAACCAAAGTTAAAGAGCAAAAAGATGCTATATGTTTGACATAATTAATAAAAATTACGATTTTTAATCCCTGGAGCAAATTTCAAAAAAGAACCTATTTACAAAAAAAAACAGTATAACATGGTTAGTATGACGGTTAATACGGAGTATGTCTCCCGGACGATGCAATACAGGCCTTACAACGTCAACGCATGCTGAGTATCAAATTATCAATATGATCTTGAGGAATATTACACCACTCATCAAGCAATGCCCTCCGAAGTTCCGGTAGACAGGTGGGAGGGGGTTGACGAGCTGCAATTCGTCGCCAAGCATATCCCACACATGCTCTATTGGATTCAAGTCCGTGAGTATGCTGGCCAATCCATACGGGTGATATCCTCCGATTGAAGGCATTCGTCTACAATGTTTGCACGGTGAGGACGGGCATTGTCATCCATAAACAGAAATTCAGCACCCATGGCGCCCCGAAACAAACGTACATGTTGTTCCAGAATGACATCCCAAAGATGTGGCCTGTCATCGTTACACTCTGAACATGCAGGTCAGTTCTGGAACTATGAATAATTCCTCCCCAAACCAGCCATCCTGCACCACCGTAACGGTGTCGTTTAATGGTGTTCTCTTGGTGGTAACGGGTACCTGGCGCTCTCCATATGAAAGTCCGGTGAGAATCAGACTGCAAACTAAACCTGGACTCGTGGAAAACATCACACAAGACCACTGTTGCGGTGTCCACAATGCATGCTCTCTACTCTAGGTTAATCGCAGGCGACAGTGAGTTGCGGTAAGGGGAACACATCTGACAGGCCTACGAGCATATAGACAATGTGCCCTAAGCGTCTGTACATGGTCTGTCTTGAAACTGTCGTTCCGGTAGCTGAAGAGAGCTGACGAGATAGTCTGATGCTGTGCTCCGTCTGTTTCTTTTGGCATAACTGCCAAGTACCGGTCCTCATTCGGCTTGTAACTCGGGGGACCCGTGCTGTAACATCTACTCACATTACCATCATCTTGGAATCATTGCCAAAGCCTGGAGATGACACTCTGGCGATTCTAAGTTCCTCGGATATTTCCAGCTGGGTACGTCTACATTCTAGTCGTCCGATAATTTACCACGTAAAAAATCATCCAAATGCTTCCTTTGTGCCATAACTATGCGGTTATTGCACTGAAAGTCTTTTACAGCGCTTGTGAACAATTTTACTTCTTTGCCACCATTCCTTATATACCCCTCTCTTACACTCTCGTCATTGTGACGTACTATCCGCGCCATCAGGTGTTTTCCTGTAATTTGCATATTCTTCTTCAGGATGTGTGTTATAATTCTACAGGTGAAATTTTTATTTTAGAGTTCAATTTCTGTGTGATTCGGAATTATCCTTAATTTATGGACATGAGTGTAAATGGGAGGGAGGCTTGGTTAAATAATTATTGAAGGTAGGGTCGCAAATATTAAAAGTATGAAAAGCACTGGTTTATTATAATTTCAACAAAATATTTCTGATGGTGGAAAAAAATTAATGCAAATTAAAATCCAAGACATATCTATATAAAACACTTTACTAAAACCAAATATTTTATCAATTTTTGCATTTTTAAATTTGTTAAATCACAAGAATAAAACTTATGAATCTATCTGGATGATGATTATTTTAAATACAGAATATAATTTTTTACTAGAAGTATTACTGCATGCTGTACTAAAGGATGTTATATTTAATTCATTTAAAAATATTTGTAAGAAAGTTCAAAATAATAAGAGATGTGCCTAATCCATTGCTTCATGTTATAATACTTTTCAATCGAGAAATGTTTTTAAAGTTACCATTACGTGCGAAACATTTTTAAAATGAATTATGGGAATATATATATATATATATATTTACTTTCAGATTTATTAAGTAAATTGTACAAGAAAATGCTAAATTGTGTATGAAAAAAAAACAAATTTTTTTTCATGCCAAAATGTGAAGAAAATTTGTAATCGGATTTTAAGTTTTACAATATTTATATGTTACATTTCTATTTATACTTAAAGTGTCCTAAAAGATAAAACAATTTTAAAATTTTACAAAAAATAAAGTTTTTTATTTTATTCATTATAAGAAATCATTAACAATGTACTTGTTTTATTTATGTGTAAGCTGTAAATCCTCTTTTACTATTTTTTGCTGTCTTTGTACGTGCTTGGACTAAGAAAACTGAAAGTATAAATTGATAACTTTAATTTCAATATGCTCTTTTAAGCCGAAACAGTTCCTTAAACATTTGATTTTTAACAATTATTCTAACTATTCTAAACTTTTGTAAACATCATTTTGAATAATGCATTCAGTGTACGCAGATAACCGTTACAACATCGAAAAATCGATGGGAAAACCAATAGCATTCCGAAATAAAAATATTTACATTTGGAACAACATCGAAGGAATTCAAAACACGAAATAGTTATATAATGGAAAATTAAAATGTTTCAGAGAAAACAATGTTTGCTAGCAGAAAAACTCACATTCACACAAATTTCCTTTTTTTTTTTTTTTTTTTTTGCGTTATGATGCCACATATTTCCTCTCGGGCTATTTTTCATTCATTTTAAACAATTATTTCTATAATACAAAATATTCTAAACATAAGATCTGAATCTCCGAATAATATGTTTTGTTGGTTTTGAATCCTAGGTTTGGATATAGAAATAAATAAAATAGGGACAAAACGATGTTTCTTTATTCTCGAAATAAATCATGGCAATATTCAACGAGGATAAAATTGTTGTGGGACATCGTTTGCCATTTAAATACATTGTAGATAATGTGTGTAGTATGTGTAGGATGTTACCGTATTTGCAGTTTTTATGTTCACGTTAGTTAGTCGTTTGAAGTTCCAAATGCCACTCACGTAAATAAAAATGTTTTAATTGCAGATTAAAAACAAGACTAAGTGATTTATAAAGAATATTTCAGTGTCTTAATAAATAAAATAAAATAGTAATAATTGCATTACGAAAAGCTTTTTTGTATTGAAATTGAAATTTCTCACTGTAACATATAAGCAATAAATAAGAGTATGCGATTCATTATATCACATATGTGAGGTCCAGTGGCCTCACATGCCACAGGTCTCGGGTCGAATCCCGGGCTGTGCTATGTCGACTCAGCCTTTCATTCCTTCAGTGGGTACTTTAATGAGTATCATGCTTACTCGGGAACTAATCTCTCAGGATTTTCGCGTTAGACTGACCACCATACTGGAGCAGTTGCTCATGCATCTCAGCACCAATGGTCACGAAAATTGAGATGGGTATAGTAGGCTTTGGCCATCGTGCGCTGTTGCGCCACTATTTTATATACCATATGTTTAGTTCAATGATGTTACCCTATGCGTATATAAATTTAAACTAACAATTTTATTTATTAATTATCTACAGAAAAATAACTCGTAATAGTGTGACTTCCTATTTTACTTCCGTTATCAATTGAAAAATACATCCTTACATCTTTGAAAGCAAATTTTTAAAAAAAGATGATTCTCATTGTCTATTTTTATCCTTTTTTAATTTACCAGGACACAAAATGAATAAGAAAATTTTCTTGGATTTCTTCCATCCAAGTTGTCATTTTTATCTTAAGGAATATAAAATGGGCTTTATTTTAGTGTACCTTTAATGCTTAAAAAAATGAAAATTCTATATTATATTTTACTGAGCATAGAGATGTGTATCCATATTTTGTGGTTCAATTTTCTTGACTTCTCTTTCTAATAACAATGCAAATAATTTTATATGTTTTCTGTATATTTCTAAATTCAACTTTAAAATGAGTTTTAATATGATTTATATGGCGTTTAATAAGTAGAGCATTAGAGTTCTCAATAAAAATGAGGAAACATACACTTCACAATGTTTTTTATTCAAAAATGTTTACTTCAGTTCACTTTCTTGTTATGTTAGTAAATGTCGGGTAATTACCTTTTGAAGGTATAAATGCGTTTTTTAAATGTATGACAATTGTTTCCTCTTTATTTAATATATATTGAGAAGTTTATTTAAAATGTGTCCACTTTGTTTAGTGAAATCTTATCGACATATCTTTTTTCTACTTTTTGTATATAATCTGTAAAAATCCTTCAATACCATACAGAAAAAAAACCTGATGCAAACACACTTATAGGGTAAATGGTTCTATAGAACATTTTACAATTTTTATGATTGTGATTGAAAAGAGTCAGACAATACGGATTACGAAGAGTGAATTTTGTTAACATTTCATCGAATCGTTCAAGAGTAGGTTTTTATTTTATCAAACTTCATTACTACTTATTAATTCTTATTTTTTAAATTTAAAAAAAATTATCTAATTCGCGATTATATTTTGTATTTTAAGAGTTTATATTATGTACTTTGTTCCTTTTTTGCCGATTCCGTTAAAACATTATCTACTTCTACAACAAAGTGTCGATGTGAACGAGTCATCATCAGCTAGCGCATCATCAGCTAGCATTGTATGTAACAATGTACAGATACTTCACAGGGCAATTTTCTTCGAAAATTCAATATAATGCTCTCAACTTTGAAGTTGGTATCTTATACATCCCTTCATCAGGTGCCTCCGTATTTTATTTCCTTCCCTATTAACACTTTCGAGGACCAGCTAAGTGGAAACTATACACTGACGATTTCAACATCAGATCCGAGGTTGGTTTCACCGGGTGTATTTTGTTTTACTCTTTTCAAAGCGTATATCTGGATTTTAACTCTGCCGTTCATGAAGAGTTCTTTGCTATCAGTCTTTCTGTCTGTTAGGCAATTAACCATGATACTAATATTCACATTTATTCTGATAGTTCCCCCTCAATCCTCTTTCTTAATAATCTTATAAATAAATTCAGAGATCACAATTCCATTATACTTAAATTGTTTCATTTCATGATCTACTTCAATCTTTACTAAATCCAAACTTATAACAATAGTTTCTATAACGATTACGTCGATTTTTGTGATAAAAAGGTCGTATTTGGTCCCTGCTCCTTTCTCTCTAGTTCTTTAACTCCCTAATAGAAGATTAAAAATTTCGAAATTCATAACGGATGGGCCGAGCAAGACGGATATATACGACGGTGACATTTAACGTGTTAAATAAATTTATTCTAGAGTTTCGAACCTCCTTTTGGATTGATTACAATGGAAGATTAAGGGTATAGTTCTTTGTTAATAATCCTAACTTTAACATTCTTCCCATCTATAAATATTTGGTCCATTTCCTTACTACTGATGACGATTTCCCCGCATACTTGCTCTTGCTCAATCTCCTTTCCTCTCTAAATTGCATTTGTGAGCCTCCCAGGGGCGTGGACCTTCAAGTATTCCACTGCCCCCACACTTCTCTGATCCCCATCTTTTTAAACCCAGTCGCAATGCTCCCTCCCCTTGGGTTTGGCTTCATTAATAATAATCGCACTATCCACAATAAATGAATTTTTTGCTCAGCCATCTCCAAAGCTATATGTGATAGGTTATCTTAAATCGTCTCCCTTCGTTTTTCTGTTTCTTGTCCTTCGGATCTAGCTAGTCTATTTTTTTCCTTTTTAACCAGCTTTAAGAAACTTATTCTGCCTTTTTGCTAGTCCTCTCCTACCTTTTGCTCAGTGTGAACTCCTCCAACACTTTCCTTCTGTTATTCAGAAGATCTATCCCTCTTTCTCTCCTTTTATGGCTCTTTTCCGATTTTTACTTCCTTTGCTTTAGAGTGCAAAGAAAGTGTACAAAGAAAAGGAATAAATGTGCTCTTGTGGTGATACTTCCCCTTTTGTACCCAGTTTTCTTCTGCCACATCTAAAGGGCTAATTTCGATTGGTGTACCTATCTTGTTTTGCCAGGTGTTCATCGAAGCGGCTCTCTTTCCTCTGTAAACTCTATTACTACGTGACCACTGCCTTTCTTACTCTCCTTCCAAAAATGTAATCGGAAAAAAAATTATGTATCTGCACTGACTTCCTTCAAAATTACCCCTCTGTTTTTTTAAAATTCTCTTTTAGGATTGGTATCTCTTTGCATTGTATTGCTTTTCCAAGAATTTCCCTGTTTCATTAGGGAGACCGCATCTGTGTGTCTTTTTTTTAAGTATTTACGTTGTTATTTTACTATAACTCACAGTCCAGCAGCCGGTAAGGGTCATTTTTGTAAAATGCTGTATTGTATATTTTTCTCTATAATCTCCAACATTTTGAGGAGGGTTCCTGATTCGGGACACTTTTTAATATGTATTTCGTTTCTTCTTTTGATCATCTTTTCAGAGTTTCAAATCGCAGCTCGAAACCCTTTGGTTGAGTTGGATGTAACATCATGTTGGGCGCTGTTATTTTGGGCTTAAGTAAAGATCGGTCATAGTATTTTAAAAATACTTTTATTATCTGTTTAAAGTAATAATATCAAACAACCTAACTATACGTTATCGGATTCAAGCTTCAACATCCTTTTTCAACTACTCTCGCCTACTCTACTTCAAACACTCAAACAAAAGTTATAATTTGCATAAATCCCATCTTCTTCACTGAGGGAGTTTTTCAACTGAAATCACAGTGGAAAACATTAATTTTACCCAAGAGATTTATTAGTTGAATCACGGGAAACCCCGTTTAATAGGTTCTTTCGAGTAACTAAGTAAACTACAGTGCGACATATCCTGTGCATAACATGTGTGATACTATTGAGAAAGATATTCGACTTTCTAGCATAGCCTTGGATGCCTATTGGTCATGGTCATGGACTCGCAGCCGGTGGATCATGAGTTCGAGCTCTACTGGAACTGAAGACAAGTCATGTATAAAAGCTGATGCACGCTAAGTATGACGAAGCTCAAATTTCTCCTGTTGGTACGGTATGGAGGTTTGGAGACTGGGCATCAGCTCTAATGTTCATTTCACTTGACCATCGTTCAAAATTACAAGGTTTGTTGACATGCGTCATAAAACACATAACATGCGTCATCCTCTATACGTGGAATTAGCGGAAACAGGACTCGGAAAATTCTTCCAACTAGATTCAATGAACGCAATTAAGAATAAACATTTAGTCTTTTGAATATTAAAGTCAATTTTTTAAAACTTTACTGAATCAACGAAATATTAAACGGGATTTTACTAATGCATTTTCGTGTTTCCTTTTTTGTTATTTCTACTACCATAAAAACATATTTTTAAACAAAAGGAGCTAAATAACACACATACCTATTTTATTTTCATGTTCTTTCTATAAAATAAAAATTTACTGTTGAGCTCTGTGACTATTATACAAGCAAACTGAAAAATAGAAATGTGAAATTTTGGACTTATTAATCTAGTGTGTTGTTTAAATATTTTTTGAAGGCTGTAACCCGGGAACAGGCGTGCACTCGATACTAATTTCAATGGACATACAGGGAGTCCCGCCAATACTTCTTTTTATAATTATTTTATTGTACACGAAAACAATCATCATTAAAGTGAATAATTTAACTAAGAGAAATTACACTTACCAACTTTTAAGGACTTTTTGATTTTTCTTTGATAAGCTGAGAAAAATATAAATCGAACCGAACCAAGAAGTGTCAAATATGTGTGAATGTAATAAATGATACAAATCACAGACACTTTTCACTAACATGACAGGAATGCTATTTGCAGTCAAGACTGTCATATGTTGTTCAAATTATTGCAGTTTTATTGTCCTTTGAAGATCGACAAATAGCATGTTGAACTTTTTCTTGCTTGTGTCTTTTTGACAGGGTGAAGTGTGTCCTGTGCTACACTAGTCGCTTCATATTTTTTTTTGATGGAGTTCTTAATGTAGCATTTGAAAATTTTTCTTTCAACTCAAACGTTTCATCTTCATCAGTGTTCAAAAATTTACTTTCGCTATCATGATTAATATGCATCACTTAGGCAGGTTCTTCCCTTCCTTGATCAGTTTCAACTTCCTTCAACAGAGATCACAGATGCCCATTTTTTTAATATTCTGCTCATTTACATTTATAAACCAAAATAATTCGTACAGCACAGCAATCAAAACCACACAGGAGGAAAATTTAGCTCCTTCATAGAAATTATTTTGGATCAAAAGTGGGCATGTGGGAAACACAGTCGTTTGTCTCTCACAAAAAAAGAGAGATACGTATATGACAAATAAATTTTAGTTTCCATGAAGACTGTCATATAAGAGGATACTGCCAAGGTCATTAATGGAAAATAAACAGTTTTCCCAGAATTAACGAATTCATGAGCCTGGGGTGACTCTGTGCCCCACGCGCACACTCTTGGGCTAATTTCCTAAAATTCGGGTTCGTGTTTAACAAACAACTTCTATTTAGCCCTTGCACAATGTGACTCAGAAATTAAAAATAATGGAAACTTATTTATAGTAGCATTAGAAATCGACTATAAATTTTTATTCATAAAATGACACTGACATTGACTGAAACTTAAATGCTGCATATTTTATCATTTTATGCCTAAGAAATTTGAAGATTTTAATAATCTTTAATACTATATTTAGTAATTTTTGTGCGGCAACGCAAGATATTAACATCTCATCATAATACTGTTAGCCATGAGCAATTGAATTCTACTCAATTTACAATAAATTTGAAATGTTTTATAAATAAAGAATTTCCTTAAAATTTTTACTAGGATTTCTTTAATAACAATAAGGGGGGGGGGGAACCCGAGCCTTATTTATTTATTTATTTGCTTTTTTTTTGCGTGCAGAATAATCCATCATTTGTGTCACTCTACTTTTAAAGAAACTCTGTCGTTGAACTTCCGGAGATCCACAAACTTCTTTTGATACGTCAAAAGCCGAGTCTTCTTCAAGGAGAAGAGATCCTGAACATTGTGTCTGTTGATAAATGATTGCTTTCAATGGCGATTAGAAGAGAAATCTGACATGAAGCATAAGTCAGAGAGTTCTGTCAACAATGATAGACACATTAAGGGAAGTAGAAAGAGCATTTTCTTTCTTCGCTTTGTTTAGGGGAAAAATACTCACTAAAAACAAGTTGATAAATTATAAAGAAATTAATGCATTTAATTAAATAGTAAGCAAGGACAATTTAAGATAATTATATATTTTCAAAAAAAGTTTTGAGCACAAGTAGCTTTTGAAAAATTATAGCTTAGAAAAGAACTTTACTTCACTTATGTTGTGATAGTGAACCACACGAAAACGGTTGATTGATTGTGTATTAACGTGTCCCTCAAAAGCAACAAGAGGGCTATCGGACACGGACTTCACAAATTTTTACCTATAGCTCAGGGAAAGTAGAGACACCTGTGCCGCCACGTCACTTTCCAAGATATTCTATACCTGTTTAATGAGATAATTTTGGGCCTTGACATAGTTAACTTGTGCGTCAGTCTCTGTGCACGATTAGGTTTTATTGGGATCTGGAGCTTAACCCATGGCTGCTGAGAAATAACTCTGTCCATGACATAGCAAACCATCACTCGCCTACAGTGGCCATCACTTATGTGTGTATAAAAAGATTTTTAACATCAAATTTCATTTTCTCTTACAGTAATTTAAAAATGACGTAAATAATACCTAATGAGAACATCATGTTTTTCTCAAACAGTTTGCATGGATAAAAATAATATGTAGATAATTAAATATAATGAATAAAAGTTTGGTTCTGAGACTAAGCTTTATTAATATATATGTTGATTATTTGTCAAATAAGGTACGGCATCTTAAGAAACCCCTCTCTCGAAGAAGCTTAGATTCACATTGCCTGACAACTTCCTAAGACCACGGTTAAAATGACGTTACAACAAGGCATTTTTAAGGCATTCCATCGAAATAAATATTGGAGATGTTTTGAATTTCAAAACATCCACAGAAGTTATGACTAAAGGTGCTGCAAATGACGCAGATTATGCATTATCTGTTCATCTAAGGAACGCATAATGAAAAAAAGCCCGCTGGTATTTATCTATAGCAAAAGGCTATTTATGAAAAGTCTAATTTTAAAATCTGCCAAGAGTGCTAATGCTCATTTTTACAACATTTCTAATTTTTAATTAAAACATTTCATTACTTTTGCCAACATACACTATTGGGTTTGAAATAAATAAAGGATGCATAAGAATACAGTCGAATCCTGATTCAACGAATTCATCGGGACCGAGCTTTTTGTTCTTTCATTCGGGGTTATTCGTTATATTGCAGTCAATAACGTTTTAAAAACTGGATTATTATTCTCAAGCTATTCATGGCTTGTGGGAAATGAAATACGAGTAAACAGAATGGATGAATAATTAAACAGAAAAATAAATTGTATACATTTTTAAATAAATTTATTAAAAGAAACGTAATTTTCTCAAGAGTAATTGATATTAAAGAAATATGTATCGGCAATTAAATATGTATATGTTACTCTAAGCGATTAGCTTTGGAAATGTTAATTCATTTATGGTGTTATTCCGTATTGCTCATTTGATTGCACTCCCTTCAACAATTTCACGATCATTTTTACGGTTAATACAATTATGTAACAAATAAGATGGAATGCCTATTCGAATTTTTCCAGACAAACGTTCACTTTACATTTATCATGGATGAGATACCATGAAAATGGATTAATGTGAGATTCCGTAAGAGGATTTTAAATTGCATGCAATGTAAGATATTTTAATATGCAGCTGTACAATCGATGATATTTAAATCGACTCTAGATTTCGTGTAATGGTAATTGCAATTTCTGTATCTTATTTTCATCTGATGCTTTCTATTCACTTCAACGAAATTTTGAAGTGATAATTTCTTTGGAGCGTTTTGCTGATAAGTGAATCGAAATGAATCGTCAAGTTCTGGTGCATTACGCTAATAGGTTTTTTCCCAGCTTTATTCGGCAATCGGGCTCGTGATGCTCGCTTAGTTTTCAATATTTCAATAAAAAAAACTTTTTAGGCTCGTGTTTTTTATGTAAAAATTTCATGCCCACTTTACCCCATGAAGTTTTATTTTCTCCATTTAAATACTACTGTTATGAGGCCCATTTCCATTCAACTTCCTGCGAGTGTACGAGAGAAGAGGAGCGCAAACGAAAATAATTGAAAAAAAAATATTATTCGTATGTAGGAGATTGAAGAATCGAAACATGAGATCTATTTTTTTTATTGATTCTGTAGAAAGAGCACTTAAACACAAAAATGTTCCGAAAGAATTAAAATCCGAAACTTTAATGAACTTAGTTGGCGATAAAATTACCAATATCTTGTTTTTTGCTAGTGATGACAACTAAGAGATCAAGCGAAATAAAAGAATTATTTGTAAAAGAGTACGAATCCTCTCATTTTGTTTGCTTAGAGCTTTTTAGGAAATGTAATAATATAACTCTCATAATTAATATAACTCATTACAGCTCTCTTAATTATAACTCTCAATCCGAGAGTTATAATTAAGTTATGATGAAGTAAAAGATCAATAGGTTTTAATTGTAAATTTTTAGCGTCATTTTCGGACATTGATCAAGAATAATCTATAGGGACATTTATTTCATAAGGGTATACATGTGTGTTAATCCGATGCCAAAGATGTATCACCAAGATTAACTGCATGCTAGAGTTAAATCTTTTACAACTTATGGCAACCCATTTGATGCCTTCCTAAGAGGAATTGCTAAAATTCGTTTAAATTTTGTTTCGGTTGAAATGGCAAGAGGATAATGCGTTAGTTGCGAAGCATGTTAGTGTTTAAAAATGGTAAACTGGCTCAGACTGAATGCAGTAATAATCCATCATACGTTATTCATAAATGCAGAAATTGTGAAATTACAGCAAATTGAAGGAACTGAAGTCTTATGTTTTGGTAATGAATTATTATTAATATTATTGGATTGATGCATAATTATCCGGCGTTTATATCAGCGCGTTTTTCATCAGTGAAAAATAGCGTTTTGTTTATTATTTTTGTATAAAAAATAATCTTTTCTATTGTTTTAGAAAAATGCATGTCGAAAACCATAGTCATATTTGCCATATTATGCTCCACCACTTCGAGAAAGGATGGAAAGCAGAACAGTCATTTCTTGATCTCAACGAACTTTTTGGCAAAGGAACAATCAGCGAAAGTCAGTGTAGGGAGTGGTTTGCCCATTTCAAATCAGGTGATACCAGCTTGGAGTATAAGCCAGGGAAAAGTCGGCCATCGGATTCGACGATCAGGCTCGGGATCGACGATCGGATGACTTGGTGGCCGATGTCAAAGCGTGGATCGCCTCTAAGAATCGTGTCTTCTTCGCTTGTGGAATTGACCGTCTGCCAAGCAAATGGGAAGCAGTAATTGAAGTAGACGGTGACTACGCTGCCGAGAGTGAGTGAGTGAGAGAATATTAACGTCGCACTGATTAGCAACACGAGGGCTTTTGGCGACGGTCCGCGTAATTTTGAACCATGGTCAAGTGACGCAGATGACACCTGAGCTGGCACCCCCTCTCCTATCTACCACACCACACCAACGGGAGGACGTTTGAGCTCTCGACAGATTTAACGTGCATCGCTCTCCTACACGGCGGAACTTTAGTAGTACTGGGATCGAACTCATAACACGCTAGCCATGATCCGATGCTTAGACCACTCGGCTACCGCGGCCACACTACGCACCCGAATAATCGTTTAAACATGTTTTTGTCATATATCTTTACTGATTTTGTTAAATAAAATTTGTTGAAAAAACGACGGATAATTATGCATCAACCCAATATTCGCATTATATAAATGTCATTAAAAATATATTTCACGCTATTTCCCTGAGGCTTCTTTTATTCCGTGCTGAATAAAGACTCGTTCTCTAGTTTGTTAAGGTGCAGTACTGTTGAGGTCACCGTTAAGACCGGATTACTCTTGTGAAAGGACGGTTAGAACGACATAGACATGCTCGTTGATAGGAACCTTGATAGGTCACAGTAAGTAGAAGAGAGTCCAAGCGAATCTGGAACTCAATCGGAGAGAGTGTCTGTTGGAGTGTGTCTGTGAGAAGCGTCGTAATCTAAAGTGTAAATGCCATGGAATTGGGTCCCTTTAGTGAATGAGCACACCGGTCATAGTTACTACTAATAATTTAAAACCTTAACCCATTTGTATAAAGAATGGACCGTAAGGCAATTTATATGTCTCAGTAACAAGCATGTTAATTACGGGGGGGGGGCTGAAATAAACATGGGTAAAGAATTGCTGTGGTCTGAAATGAATTTCATTACGTCGTGTCAAATTTAATGCCTCTAGGGGTCATAGAAAGCCATCATTTTACAATCCTCTCCTAAGTAAATTTATCTTACAGGGAATAATTAATATTCACTAGGAAGAAAACACGCGTTAATTACAAGCTATCAAAGCTGCTGTGGGGAAATGCTAAGTTTTATTTTTATAATGAGATGACGTTTTTTAATTATTCAAACGTGTAGTTTTGCTTCTTGAGACGATTTTAAATATTCTTATTTGTGAAAAGTAAGAATTACTTAAACGGGAATGTATGAATTCCAAAAACTTTTAATGTGCATTTGAATAAAAAAAAACTTTATTTAAGCGAAATTTTTGAATTTTATATGGGAAAGAAAACATTTGTAACTTTCTATTTGAAAATGAATTTTATTTAAAAAGTACAAAAATACAATTAAAATATAGTTTTTAAATAAATTATTGCTTTGAAATTTGCAAAAGTAATATATTATTCCTTTTAAAATTATCTTCTAAAAATCAAATTTCATTGTGAACTACTGAGTTGGAAGCATAAATACAAGTAATAAGAATCTAATTCAAGTTAAATTTTAGTGACTCATACTTATTTATTTTAATTAAATATCTGCTTAAACTACTTCATGGATATTAAATTTGGTTGCATGGTCAGGTTGGATAATGAAATGTTTTTATAGAAGAGAATACCAGTTCTATATATAAAAGTTCCATATCAAGTTATGAGGAAAACTGTGGGAATAGATACGATAAATACACCACATAACTGGAAAACGTAATATTATGGCTCCTAATATATTGCTACAGTAGCCTAGTAGTGACTGTAGTGAACTTGTAGACCGTTTTTCGTACGTATTATCGCAACCTATGAGCAACATTATATGAAACTAAGCACGTGATTGCCAGTTCAGCGTATACGACACTTGCGAAATTGTGACTGCCAACTTGGCTAGTTATTTTGAACATTGTCGATTGTAGCGATAAAACGTAATAACCCTCATTTTTTATGCCATTTCATAATTTCAGTTTTGAAGCATGTTAAATCTGACGATGTTCATACCCTCTAGCTGGTATGATGTAGAAGTGTGGAGAATGGTGTTCATCCTCACAGGTGTCGTCTTCATCAATAACTGTGTCTCAAAATTGCGAGATTGATCACTAAGGGTGCCAGAGGTTGTTTTAAATGGGAATTAAATGAATAAACAATTGACAACTGCTTTATTTTATACCAATCCTCAGCCCCATTAGAAAAAATATATTAATCAGAATTAAATTGAACAGCTTCCATCATGGCAATTTTTACACCTTTAGATAGTAAGGTATTATAAATAAAATACAATCTACTTTATACTTTACTTCCATTTGAAATGCACTGGAAAGTCATCAGCAGTCGAGAAGAATTGTTCTTAATGCGAAGCCCATTCAACAAATGTAAAACAATACAATTTTCAATCGGAAATCAAAATTTTAATCCTCAACTATTATAATGAGCACATACACCATTCTTACTTAGTAAAATATATTGGTTATCAATCTTCTTTTAAGATATAAATTCATTTGAGAATACAGGGAGTTCTAAATATTACCGTTTGTATATTTCAAATACTCGTTTTCTTTACGCATTCGTTAAACAACCTTATAGAAGCTATTGTATCTTATTTTATCTTAAAAGACAGTTAAGCCAATGATCTCGGTAATGTGAAACACGGTGAGAATGTAGGCACAATTGAAGACGGAAATGGCTGAATCTATAGCAGTACAAAAACTTTGCTTCCATTTTAATTTAACTTGCTGTAGATTGCATTATCTCATAATATGGATAACTTTTCATACAATTTATTTGTTTTAAAGTTTGAAATCTGAAAACCACTCACTTCTGTCACTCTGTTATCTATTTACCATAGCTACTAGTTTAAAAATTGTAAAGTGCTCTTATATCACATTATTTCTAAGAAACCCTCCAGGTTTTAAACTATTTTTTGCTTAACAGTTTTTCGATCAATGCAGTAATAGCCATCATTAAATCCAGCCTTCCTCCTACCATAACTAATCCCCATTTATAGGAGCTTTAACCACTTCTATAATACACAATTTGCTTTCTGTTGTGGAAATTTACCTCTTCTTATATCAGTTTAATGTGTTTTTTAACTCTCCACCGCAGATAGTGGTTACTGGAATATTTACAATGAAAGGACCCATAACTACAATATATGATCCATAAAAATGTTTTATACCTTGTTATCATCAGCGCCATCTGGATCAGTCCTCAACCGTTTGTGAGTCTTTTTTTGAATTGATAAAAGATGATTTCTGGTGCGATTTGGTTTTTACAAAGTTGTTTTCCGCAAGCCATTTCGTTAGCATTATTTTTTTTCTAGCAGAAATATTGGCTTCTTAAAGTGGCAACGATCCATCACTTTGATGTTTCTTAAAAACCATCATCTAAAGGCTTGTGTTTGTTGGGAGATTAAAGAGTAATAATGCTCTATAAGAAAGATGCACCTATATATTACGTTTCATAAAAAATGAAACTGAGAAGGATAGAAGAAGTGTGTTATCTACTGATAAAAGGAATATGTTTTGAAAACAGTGAGGTTAAATTTATTTCAGCATCATAGACAAAAATTTTAAAAAATACTTCCATCCCAGTAAATGTTTAAGAATATGGGAACTAAAACTCAATGCCTTACAACTTGAATAAATTGAAAAAAAAAATAAAAAAATTGTTATAATTTATCAGTGAAAAGGAATGAAAAATACACTGAATTGTTTTCGAAATTTCCTGTATGTTTTCCTGCTATAAAATAAAGTGTTATTTTTTTTTAAAGCGCTTTGCTCCTAAATAACATTCTTAAGGCCGTGCTCTTAAGGTATCGGAAAACGTTTGGAGTACTTTTTTTAAAAAATTGCATACTAAAACATTATATGGGTTTATTTCGGAATCAGTAACAATAAATACTAATGTTTAACTAACAATATTTAAAAAAATATCCAAACTTTACAAAAATCACAATTGTAAGTGAAATGCATTCATAACATTTTGGGTTATCAGACTTGACATGATAGATTTTGAACATTTTAAATGCCCACTTCCGATTTTACCAATTTTATGAAACTGATTATAACTTGGCCTCTAGGTAACGTAGAAGCAAAAAAAAATGTATGTCTTGTGAAGTCAAAAGATATTCTATCCAATAAAATTAAAAACAAAAAATATGTGTTTGAACCGAATTTGCTCATTTCAATGTATTCGGATACCTTAAATCAGTGCTTATCAAAATTTCAATATTTACGACCTAATTTTTACTCATAATTTTCATCACGTCCCCCTCCCTTATAATAATTAATGCATTGAAATCAATAATAATGTACTTTGACGCTAAAGCTACAAGATGATCTTAATTATGAACCATACAGAATATCAAAATAAGTATTGCATTTTGTAAATGCTTCTTTTCATTAATATATGTATTAAATAAGTTACTCTTAAGTAACAGTATAAATATTATGTTAGTTTTCCTTTCTAATTTTTAAATGGGAGCAAATTGCAAAATAATTTTTACTTAAGGAAAGTACCAGAGTTACCAAGTATTCATATACTTTAATATCGATAGATTCTCAACTGTCGAAGAAGAAATCTTCATAGATTTCACTTCAAGTGTTGAAATCAAAAGGCAGTTTAGCACGGTAACTTAGCTGAAACTCCACTCTGCAAACTTCCAGACACGAACGGCGGATTTTTGAGCCCTAATAGATCTAACGAACAATTTTGAGCCAATATTGCCGCTTAACTTTTAACGTGAAGTTTTGGAATTTCTAATAACTAAGACAACTATTTCAAATTGGCATTCAAAATGAAACTAATATTATTTCTATTTAAAATTGAAGCAAAAAAAAATCAAAGAAAAAAAAATCAAGCCTTATTAGATAAAAAATTTCCAGCATCGCTCTCTTGTTTTTTGGTTTTGATGCCGGGACGATCATTTGCAGGGAAAAATAAGTACTCTTCTGGTAATGCTAAGTAAATCAGAATAACGTATGTGATAGATTTAGTGATAAACTTCGTAGCCAACTTTCTAGAAATAAACAATTTGGATTACAAAAATAGAATCCCCCAGAATTATCTAGAAGAATCTGGATGACTTTTTGACGTGAATGTATGGGACGCTTCTAAGCTGGATTTATAGCTTTTATAAATTTGATTCCGGTACGTAACATTGACATCAAATATATTAAAAGGGAGTGTGCACTTCAATTTCCAAACACGAAATTGCAGAGTAATATTTATGAGATTCCTGAATTTTTCTTTGTGTGGAATAACAGGGAGACCCAGTGGCCGAATGGCAACCTATCGCGCTTCTACACCACAGATCCGGAGCTCTATCCTCTGGCTCGGCAAGATCGACTCAGCCTTCCATCCCTTCAGTGGGTCGATAAATGAGTACCAAGTTTGCTTGGGGACTAAAAACTGGGGGTTTCACTTCAGACAGACCACCTGATCGAGATATCTGCTCATGCACCTCAGCGCTCTATAGTCTTGTATACTGACTGTAAAGCATAGTAGGCCTTGACCTTCATGGGCTGTAGCGCCACATGCGTTTAGTTTTAGTAAAATAACAGGAATGTGTTAATTGTGTTTCCGATTTCAGGAAAATCTACTAAAATTATGAGAGATCTAGAATAAATTGCGATGTACACAGAATTTTAGCAAGTCTGTTATTTATATGGAACAATCTTATATATGAAATTCGATGAACTGTGCCACAATGCAAAATATGGGGCCTTAATTTGATTAAAGAGTTGTTTTGTAAAGTTATCAAATTATTGTTGTTCAGATTGTTTCAAAACTTTTGCTCATTTGTCCATGTTTCTTTTCATAAGATTTTGAATTAAAAGCTGAACCTCAAATTTGTTGCATGAGACCAAGGAACATCACGAATCTTTTTATCAAGTAACATCTGACTGGATAATTCAAAAATGTATAAAATAAAGATTCTTGATTCTTAGAAGCTTTGTGAATTTGTACCCTTCAAAATATTAAAATTACCAGAGCAATTGATAAAATGTCTTATTCTAAGTACGCCGAAGAAAATTTCAAGAAAGCTTAGATTCTGTAGAATAAGTGTTCTCTAATTTTGTCAGAAAGGGGTGTGATTAATTACGCATTAAAATGAAATTAGTAATATTTCATTAATTTCATTATTGTACGTAAAATCAAAATTCCAAGAATCAAACATTCATTTATTAGAAATAAATGATTATTAAATACTTGGGATTACTTAGCGTCTTAATTTGCTCATAATTCCAATAAATAGGTTTTATGATGCTCCATTATCTATTTCTTTCCAAACATTTATACTTAAAATTTTGCTATATTCATAGAGTATTTTAGACAGTTATTAAATAATAATCAACATTGCTTTGACTGAATTTTGTTTTAAAAGAATTATAATAGTAAAAAAAATATAAAAAGAAAATTTAGTAATATTGCATAACTTTAAGAAAAGTTCCAAACATTCGTGCACCAAGGTTTATTATGAAATATTTATTTCGCGTTATATATTATAAATTAATAAAAATGAACTTGTATACCAATAACTAATTCTTAAGAACATGCGAATAAAAAAAAATGCCAGTCGTAGAGACTGCAGATAGAAGTGAAAACTTAGAACTTTTAGTATTAAAATTTGAAATTTCATAATGTTTGAATTAGAATTATCAACTTCAATCTAGTTTTCCCATCTATTGACACTCCGAGCAACAATTATACGCGTATTTATATGGTTTTTTTATTATTAAAATATATTACGCTGTACAACATCATGACAAAACATAAATACAATTCAGTTGAAATAACAAATAATATACAATCATATTATTTATGGATAATATTTGTGTTTATTTAAATTTCATGTACTTGATTTTTAACATTATTGTAATTGTTTGCATCATTGTCATGATTAATTTCAACAATACTTAGACTTTTTGTATTTTCGATCATTTCATTTTGTTCTAAAAAAGATACAATAGGCTTATGGTAACTAAAGTAGGAAAGGAAAATGTTTGATTCAAATTTATCTATGTATCGTGTAAAAGCCGCATCGATCGTTTTTTTATATTTTGTAGTACTGAGTTTTCGATCATTAGACATATTTAAATTAAGTGTTTCATTTAGAAATTCATTTAGTGGTAGATTTTTATCATCTGCAAAGTTAATATTGAAGTCTCCACTTAAAATTATCGGTACATTATCATATTTTTCGCCAAATCTTTTTTCGAGTACTTCAGAACCATCTTTTGTATAAATAATCAAATTTTCGAATAAAAATTGTTGAATCTGTATCATAGATTTTCCAGGCGAAATATAAACGGCAACCACATTAATATGTATTGCCCATTCTTGGAAACGCAACGAGCAACGCATATTTCGCCCATATCAGAAACATTAACACCAGTGCTTCTAGTAAATTTAGTATGTATTATATGTGAAGTAATGAAGTGTGACGTATCTTGAATATTGTGATAAATAGCTATGCCTGCTGCTGGAACTTCGGGTCCTTAATAACTTACAACAAAGTTTAAATTCGGAATATCAAGTGGATCTTCGTTTTTCATACGAATTTCTGAGAAAAGCAGAACATTTGACTTTCTTACGATAGCATCATTTTTAGGTCAGCTGCATGCGCATGCAAACTTTGACAATTGAATGAAAATATCGATAATCCTTTCTTGTTGGAGATGAATTCTAGAAAAGTTTTGGTTACCGTTTGTAGTGTATTGTTTTGTAACCTTTTCAATTCTAACGTTAGATCCTCTCGTTAACTTGCTGATCTTTTATGATGTTTATTTAAATTAATAACTATATTTTAAACTTCAACACATTAATCTTGAATTATTATTAGATTTTATAAAATTTGTAATTTCAAAATCCACAATAAAAATATGATTGAATAACTAGAAATCTGTTATACCACAGTAGTAAGAAAACGTCTAAGCAACTGTGAAATACTAATCCGGATTGCGTGATGCACTGCAGAGGTTAAATATTAGAAAATAAATAATGCAAAATTTTAAAACGCCAGAATAAATACGAAGATTTAAAGTAATTTTAAATATAAAAATTTCAAACGCCAAAATAAGTACGAGCTTTGAAATAATTTTCTGTTATTTACTTATTATATTTAAAAAATTAGTATATTTATTAGTACTCACTATTGTACCGCACAATAATTCTTCAATTAAAAGATTCAAATAATAATCAAACGAAAGCACTATTTCAACAATGCACAGATAAACACATTGAACTATTAACCAAATCCATTCAATTTCACTGATAAGATATACACAGCACTATACGTCAGCTGTATAACTACAGATACACTGCTATAAGCATGTCGGTGGCGTGAACGCACGAGATTTCACCCATCCAAATAGTTTCTAAGGCGAACAGCACACTGCGCATGCGCCAGTCAGAACATGTCGGTGACGCGAACACATAAGATTTTTCCCTACCAAAAAGTTTCCAACGCCGCTAAAGAATTTTTCACTTCAAAAAACTTGTATTTTAAAAACTTTTTCTACATCTATTTTCCACATAAAATCCTTCGAAAATTAATATTGTAGTGAACGTACTTCTTTGTTTGTTATGAAAATAACTTTAATTCACTACTTAAACACATTATATAAGTTGCAGAATTTAAGAGGCAAACCTTTTGTGACTACGCTATGAATCTGGCTCCTTTCAGATAACGACTTGTAACAATCATTTTGGCTTGAAACAGAAGTTATAAGCAGCTATTAACAGTCGCAGCGAGTTTGGATTCCTTAAAGTTTCTCACACAATGTGTTCTTTTGAAACAAATATTTGCATTTTCTGATAGCGTTAAAATTGTAACAAATTCGCAAGAAAGCAACAATAACAAAATTTTAAAAAATTGTTCAACGTGAGCTGCACAAATGTTACAAATGTTATTTCACTTTCGAAACTTACGTTAAAAGAAATAAAATGTTTCTGTATAAATTAGGGGGAAATAAAATTCAACATGAATAATTCAAACGGAGACCGATAGAAACAGCAAATTAAACGATATTATTATTTTTTTGTGTGAGTGACTTTTGCAGAGTCTAAGTATCTTGTTACACAAATGAGGTTAGGCAAGTATTTAATTTTTTTCATTTGACTCAAATACAGAATTTTGGATTCCATTTCTTTAACAAGACTTAAATATTCTAAAGAAATAACGCACAAAAGTACAATTATTTATTTTTTTAATGACTTCATAGTCCCATTTATTTTTTCAAATAGTGTTATAGTGAATATTCATGCTTTAATATAATTTCTGTTTTGATTTTCTTCATAGCATTTTTAAGCTGTTACACTTTATAATCGTGTTGAGCAGAGTTCTAAAATAAAATCATAAATGGCAAAATCATAAATCTTTCTAATAAACTATATTTATCCAGATAACTTAAAATGGTTTTTTTAGTCGAGGGAATGTTTATCACTTTAAAATAATTTACTATTTCTACTAAAATGATTATCAAAAATTAACTATTATGTAAAATAAATAAAAACGAGCATGTCTCTCATATGCAAGCGATAATCCTTAAAAAGTTTGCAGTATTTCAGTAGTCGAGTTTTATTTTTTCCTATTTCAAGACTGATTTCACATATTTATGCTTATAGATGTATTGAAAAAAATATCAGAAAACAAGTATACAATTTATATAATTTTTCGATATATTAATATATTTCAGTTTGATCTTACGAGTAATTTATAGTCTGTCATATTAAATGTAAGTGACTGATGAAATAAACTAAGACAAAATGCAGGAAATACCCAATTCCGGGATTCTAGGTAAATGGTTTAGTAGATAACTCTAGACTTAAGTTTATTCCAAACACACAGTTTACATCTTCGGGCACATGTAGACCAATATTTACACATCTGCATTTTAACATTTTTTCTTGACTAATCAAATTTTTTACAGATGAAGCTACTATGGTTTTCATCTAATATGAGGTATTTAATTTCAGATTTGAGGATTTATATAAATTGTTTGCATCAGTATTTTGATCACATCAAAATACTGATGATTTTTTTCCCTTCAAGCTATTTTTTGCTGTTCTTAACGCGTGACAAAGACATCTCCATCTTGTTCAGAACTAAAAACATTACTCCTTACATGTTAACAGTTGTACTTAAGCGATTATTAGGTATTTTTGGTGTTCATATTAGTAAATCAAATAACTTAATCCATTTTGCCATTAACAGAAGCTGTTCCTCAGAGAGACAAAGAAACTCTCTTAATTTGCCTACGCCATCTGATACCCATCACTTTCTTGATATGTAGCCAAAACAGTTAACACCATCTGGTCCATCTCATGATTGAAAAATCTCTCTTTCGCAAATGTTTATTGGTTAACGCTTAAATCCTTAACACAGTCTGGCATTTTTTTAATTCATAGTTACCTTTCTTTTAGAGCCTTAAGCACATTCAAAACCTTTTTTTCAAAATTAGGAGCAATTACATTAGCAGACACATTTAGGAAGAGTAGTAAAACAGATATACATCTTCGAAATCTTAGTGAACTAATAGATTTTTAAACAGACTTAATTTACTTTATAGGTCACAATACGATTCAATTGACAAAAATCGATCAAAAAATCAAATCTAACTTTTTAAGACTAGATTATTTTTTATACTTTTCTGCAAACTCACAAAAGTTGAAAGCTCTAAGTTTAAAAAACGTAGAGTTGTGATAACTTTTACGCTTGTTTTATTCACATTCCAATGCTAATCAAAACTTTAAACTGACTTATTATATAAACTGACTAGTTATATTACAAAGATAAAATAACTAGTTTGTCTTCATTTAAAATGCCAAGGCTCTTTTTCTATTGTTCTGAATACTTGGGAATTTTTTCACGTGTTGTTAATTGTACATGAAATCAAAGTTGGTATGCCTTTTTCATCAAAGCACACTTATTTTTTAAAAAAAAATAATGGATTTAGAATTTACTCATTTTTAAGGGATTTTCAATAAGCATTCATAAAAAGAAGTATTGTACGAATACCAATCAAGTTATTGCAAAACCCATACTAGTTTTTGTAATATATATCATGACGTACTTGTAAATCAAATTTCATATATGTACATTACTTTTTGTAGGAGAAAAAAGCATTTTAAGATCACTTCATAAGTTTCAAGTTATTCCCTTAAAATATTAAATGGTTAGCTTTTTACGCAATTTTGAGCACAAAATATGTTGTATATCATACATACACATAGGAAGCAACCAGAAAATTATGAAAATCATTAAATTAAAAAAATTTGTGTAAATCAACCATGTCCCATTAAAAATTATATTCCTAGTTTAGTTACATTTTCTACTTCCTTTTTTTAGTTCTTCAGAATTTTTTAAATTTTACGATAAACTTCCCCGTAAGATCAGTAAAACTGTAAGTATCTCGCTTCAATTCTAATAGTTTCCTTTCTTTGGGCATTCTTACAACCCATCTGAGAGAATTTTGAAGTTTACAGGGAAAAAAAATCTTCATATACGACTATAGATAATTTACTCGAATCTAAGCCACAGTAATTTTCCAGTGTTAATGCTACTGAAAATCGGGTGCGGCTGAGAATTGAAGGCAAAGCAATTGTTGGATAGGGGAAATTGAGTTTCTACCCCTTTCAAAAGAAACAATTTAATAGCCCATTCTGTGCCATTTGCATCGATGACTTATCCCATTCCGCAGTACTCAGTCTATCCTGACATTGTTGTCTGTTCGTATTTAAGGAATTTTTTTTGTATTTTTTATACGTTTTCTTTTAATGACCTAAACATCAAAGGTAATGACAATAGCATCGAGAGGAATTCATTTAGAAGCAAGTATGAAAATGGTGGCAATTTTATATACAGGAAAAAAACGGAAAAAGAAACACTGAACAGCTACTGAAAATTTGAGACAGATAAAACAAATACACTCAAGAGCCAAAACATTATGACCACCTGTCATTAACGAGTTGGCTCACCTTTGGCACGCAACACAGCTTCAAGCCGCCTTGGCATGGATGCCACAAGTCATTGGTAGATGGCCGGAGACAGATTGTACCAGATGTTTAAGCACGGTCAAGCAAATCCGAGATATTGCGAATTGTGGTCTTTGAACTCTGAGCTGCCATCCCATGACATCCCAAATGTGTTCTATCGGATTGAGATTCGGTGAGTTAGGTGGCCAGGACATTAACTGGAATTCAGCATCATGTTCCTGGAACCACACCAACACAATTTTAGCCTTGTGACACGGGCGTTGTCCTGTTGGAACATTCCATTTCCAGCTGGAAAAACAGAGAATATGTAAGGGTGAAACTGGTTCGCAATGATATTTAGATACCCTGTAGCATTCATAATCTGCTCTACCACAACCACGGGTCCCAGAGACGCCCAAGAGAACGTCCCCTAAAGCATAATACCAACACCACCGGCCTGTGCAGGACCTTGAAGGAGCAACTGTTCGCTTGGAAGACGGCATATCCTGACACGGCCATCGGCGCGATGAATGACAATCCGTGATTCATCTGACTAGGCAACTCTCTCCCACTGATCCATGGACCAGTCGCGATGTTCCCGGGCCCCAGCGCAGGCGCAGTTGGCGATGACGCTTGGTCAGCAAAGGCTCACGAGTGGGACGTTTGCTGCGTAGCCCCATATCCGACAGTGTCAGCTAAACAGTGTGCTCAGATACTATTCTAATTTTCCTACATTGTATTGCGCTGTCAGCTGAGCCACTGTATGGCTCCGGTTTTTCTTCACCATGCGAGACAGTCTCCGACGACATTTTTTTTGATAGCGTTAGACGTCCAACACCATGTCGTCTACTGCTGGTTTCACCGTCATTCAACCCCTTTGCATAAGTACTAACAACAGTAGATCACGAACAACCCACGAGTCGTGCAGTTTCGGGAATACATGTTCCGAGCCTTCCAGCCATTACAATCTGCCTCTATCAAAGTCGTTTAGTTCCCCAGCTTTTCCCATCACACACAAAGTAAGTGAAAGAATGATTCTTCAGACTCTCCAGTAGCAGTTAAATACCACTTCCAGCTGATCACATGCCTTCAACGTCATCCAGGCGAGTTCATTGCAAAATGTAGGGGTGGTTATAATGTTTTGGCGCTTGAGTGTATACGTGAATGGAGTTAACAAAAGGATATTTTATTTGCTTGTACATTTTCAACAGTATTTAATATTTTTTTTTAAATCCTTTTATAATTCATACATACTTTAAAAAAATGTTGCATAACAGAGGTACTGCATGGTATGGAAGACGACACCATGAGAGAAAATATTGACGCCATCACCAATTCCGAAGTCAGCTATGGCAATAGGAGCGACGAATCATTTTTGCAACATGATATTGACGGTTATAGTAACTAAGGTTAATTAAGGTTTTTTAATATACTAGTAAAATAAATAAATTATCAACTTCTAATCTTTTCTCATCAACAATTTAATTTCTTAAGTATCGGATATTGATGAACCTTTTACATAATTTTTAAATTTTTTCTCAAAACTTGTAGGGAATTGGGGCTGCGGCTTTGATGGTGGTTTAGATCCGAGTAAATACATTAATTGTCAAAAGTTAAGTAAAACCAAAAAATCCGTTATCCATATCAACGTCTAAAAAAGAGGAAAAATTATTTTAATTATTTTTTTTTTGTTATTTTTTAAATAGAAAAGAGGGATTAGCATTTTTGCCCCAAACTCTTGTTCACATACAAGTTTAATTCTCAGTTCTAAATATTGTCCTTGTATAAGAAAGGATGAGTATTTCATCCTCCAATATTTGTAATCCATTCAATCAATAAGAATACGGGTTTTTTTACTAAATAGTTTTCTAATTAAATCACTAAATATTTGTCTGAAAACTATTTGCTGTCTCAGTCATAGATGTAAGGAGACTTGGTGATGACATTTTTTTTTTTGATGGAAAAAAAAGAAACCAAATCTATTTAGTGCAGTGGCTTCTTGTAAAATCTCCTCTTATTGTATGAAATTCTATTCTTTCATTAGAACAGAAAAATACAGGGCAATACCTATATTTTCATTTTTATTATAACAGATAAACAAACTATTGCATCTGCAATCAATCCAAAGAACATAATTTTACATGCTAAAGCTGATGATCATCCATCGTAATGATGTGCATCACGTAAAAGGATTGTAGGATTACAAACAGTTTAAGGAAGAGCAACGCAAACGAAGGAATTCAACTGATCATTAAGTCACTATTTCCAAACAAATAAATTGTATTTTTTAAAACTCGGGTAAACATCTTTACGGATTAGAACTAGTTAAAATAGCTTAGAAATTCTACAAAGTTCAATTGAAGTGTTCGCAAATTAAAATGCGAAACAACTGATTGCATAAAATCTATCTTTATTTTTCATTTTAATTTCCTTTTATACTTTTACAATTGTTTCTGGCGATGTCAAATATTTTCAACATGCATTAAGCTTACCTCTTCTAAGTTTTCTCCGCCAATTTTAAACTCTGGTGTTGAATAAGGAGGAGCATCAGCTCTAGTGTTTTTCTAAAAATTGACAAGAACGTATTCACTTTAAGACTCCCGTTCTCATTTACTGAATTTAATATGAAATTACTTTGATTAAAATACTTAAGCAAAGGCTATCTGCGTAGAGAAATTATAAAAGTTGCTTCTGCTATGAAACATTAGACAAGCATTTTTTTTTTGACAAAAAGTATTTACAATTCTTTATCAATACAAGCAATGAATTTTCATGGAAAATCAACCTATTAAAAATGGTTTTCAAAACAGGATGGAGTAATAGGTTAAAATAAATAATTTGCTTAGATAGTTTTTTTTTCATTTTAAATAAATGCATAGCAATTGGATTCCTGTTTCAACCGTTTTGTTCTCTTATGAAATATCAAATTCTGAAAGTCACTCTCATACTTAGCGCAAGAAATATAAATTGTACAAAAAACATTACAGCTTCTGATTATGATTAAATATTTTCCAAATGTTTGAAATGTCAAGAAATCTCTTCATATAAAATAAAAACTGGGATTAACTTAACACGGTAAATTATAATTATCTTTTTTGTTTCTTGTACAATCTGAGGACTTATTTCGAGATATAATTAACACCTAGTATATTTCGTTGATTTGTGTTTCAATCGAATTGAAACAAGTCAATGAATTGCAAAATACGACCATAATTGTCAAACTTAGGGAAAGTATGTTCTAAAAATTAAATGTCAATCACAAACACTTTTATTTTAAGTTCTTTTTTGACTAGAAAAGAAAAGCATTAAGAAATAAAAAAAGTAATAACTGCAATTGTATTACGAAACGTTAAAAATCACTCAAATTGATTATAAAAAAAAGAAATTTATTTTTCTCTTTGTTGAGTTGATTCTTTCTTGAATCGGTTTTTATGTTCCCGTTTTTTTATCGAAATATCATTATCAAATTCATTTTATTTCTAGAGTTCAGACAAGGGTGCGTTCTCTAGAATGATTTTAAGGATGGTCCATTGCTTCGTAAGGAGTGTTACCTGACAATCAAGATCTTACTCTACGCAAATATAATTCTATTTTTATTTTATAGAAGGATCACTAGATCGTATGTTCTGTACTTTTCTCCCAAACTTTAAACATTAGCTGCCATCAATGATAGAATACAAATAACTTTAAAAATAATACAGTGTTATGTTAAAGACGGTGACAGAGAATTGCTAGTTTCAAATGATGAAGATATTCTAGAGGTTTTTAACATTTGCTATTATTTCAACTGTAAAAAAATTCCTTCGTTGTTAAGCTTACATTACAAAATACTTACGTTAAAATCTTTACGTCGGGAGTATTATTAAGTATTAATTTATACTTATCGGGAAAATCTTCTGAATATGCAAACTTATAACCCTGAGAAACAGTGCAGATTTAATTATATACCATATCCGTAAAATAAGAATGTGAAATTCAATACATTTTTTAAGTCCCTAAATAATACATAATGTAATATTTTGAATGAAGAGAAACAGTCCCCTATGATGTTTTACTTGAGCATAACATATAAGAAATTACTTCAAGAGCAGTATTTAACTCCTATGCATTATGGTTTACTTACAATTCCTGCAGCCTATTTCGAAAACTTTCTTTCTTAATGATTTGAAGTTGGTTGAAATGAAAAGATCAATACCTTTCTATCCCTTTATTTCTTATTTTACTTTATTTTAATTAACGTTCCAATCCAAAGAACAGGATATTTATTGGTGACAGACCTGGTAATTCTGAACCACGGTAAAGCGACGAGGTTGCAATTGAGTTGACAGCCGGGAGACTTTGAGCCTCGACAGCTTTAGCAAGCATCAGATTCTGCGCGGCTTTAGCAGTATGAGTTTGGAAACTTCTACTCCACCGTCAGCCATGAGTTCGCGACTATGATGACTCG
>BMAO01030204.1:0-20236 GCA_019973975.1 Trichonephila clavata
TCCTTTTAGCTTTGATTTAAAATAGCATCACTTCCGAGTAACATGGGAACTACTAGATATGAATTTTTCTTTTTAAGACAAAGTCAAGTTTGTAATTTTTTTAAATTTAAATAAATTCTGCTTGATAGTGTTAGTATTTGCAATACTCTTCAGAGTTCTGGGGTGGGAGATTTTCCAGGAGGTTGGTTCAAAAGTTCTGTATTAGCCTTTTGTTTCTTAGGCTTCCATAAATAGTAACTATTAGTTCACGATGTAACATTATCAATCAAGTAATTTATAATAATAACAACAAAGTAAACTATAATCATAAAAAGTTCTGAAAGTCACGTTTAGAAGATCAAGACTTTCAAATTATTCCTTTCTCCTCGAACGCTTTTAAGTTAACAGATAAAAAATTCAATCCATAAATAATTCTCGGAAAAGAATATCATAATACAGATACGAAATAATCTAAAGAAGGTCAACTATAATCAGAAGTAGTCTTTTATTTTATCATGAGTAATCGGTTGGCGGTAAAATTTATTATTTGTGTTATTGAACGTCATTATATTTTAATGATTTATATTTGCGTAAGGTTGATTGGTGCTGATTCCTGGAGTGAGCGGTGGAGCAATTAAGAATGAAAAAGAAGAATGAAAAAAAAATTTTAAAAACTTATTTTTAATTTTTTATCTGCATTTTTTAAAAAAAATTTATGTATTTTTTCACTCTTGTTACGATTTCCTTTTTCAAAATATATACTTTGATTTTTACATTACATAGAATTATTTAATTCTTCTTTAATAATCTACTTACAAATACTTCATTAAGGAATTATACAACTGTATGGTTATTAACTTTTAACGTACTATAAATAGTTGTTCGGGACTTATGCATTATCGCAACCATCGCCAACTCTATCAATAACTCGCCAAGTTGGCAACCCTTATTTTATGTGCCGCAAGAGCTGAATTGGCAAACAGGTACTTCGTTGCATATAATGTTGCCAATAGGTTGTGATAATACATAAATACCGTTGTTTCATTTAGGAACTAAGCTCAGTGGCTCAACAGCCCGCGACGGGCGTAAGCCTACTGTGCCCATTCCAGTTTTCATGACCTTGGACACTGAGGTGCATAATAAGTAGATGTTTCGGCCAGGTGTCCGAATTATCGTATATTAGCTTTTCTCAAACTGTAGGGCGCGCCCCTGGGAGCGGGGTCTGTGAAAACACTACTAGGGCCGCCTGAGCCTATCGAAAATAAAAGATTTTTTCAAAAAATAACTGGAATGAAGTAAAACAAAATATTTTCTGACATAATAAAAAAAAAAACATTTACACTGATATAATTTATATATAACATCTGGTGATATTACATCAAAAATAAAAGCTTCAATCTTTGATCCCATAACCAAATACAAAACATTTTGTTTGAATTGCTGTAATCCCACGAGACATAAGAGATTCTTTATTACGTTACTTTTTAAAGCTAAAATACGACTCTTTCTGAGAAAAAAACATAACCCCGATCTTGAATCAAAAAAATTTTAGGAAGATAAAAAATAATCACTGTTATTATTATTGAAATAATGTACATTAGCTTTAGGAAGAAAAGGAAGGCTTAATTCACTTTATCATAGCCTTTCACTACCCCTATGATTATTAACTCCCCTTCGCATATTATCTAAATCTGAATATGTTGGATCCATAATTAATTACAAACAAATTAATAAATCAATCTTATTTATTTATCTTCTTAATAGAGAAATACACAAATATTATTCAGACTATAAGAACAACAAATTACAGTGGAGTGCGAGAATTACCCGATTATAAACGACGGAATACTAACTGAAACCACGGAGAATAACGTATACAATCAAACTACGCATTTATATCTAATTTATGAAATAACTAACCTGATACCTTTTTAAGGCAGGTTTCTCTAATACTGGATTGCTCTAAGGAGCGGCTTCAATCTTTGATATCTTCAGTTCCGTCCCGAACCGATTTAATGAACCTTTTTCAATAGTCCTTCCCCCAGCGAATATGCTTCCACTAGTTAAACTAATCTCTCAGAATCACCTTCTTAATCAACCTCGTAAGTCCTCCTCCATCTTTTCATTTCATTTCTCCCTTTTAATCTTTTTCGAACTCGCTAAACCCCGAAACTATCTTGTTTGCATAAGTCACACTTTTGGCTCTCGGCGGAGATTGGTTAAAATAAATAAAATATTTAAAGATGTGAGAGAAGGTTAGTGAAACGCGTAAGCACCCGTCACAACTTTTCACCCCTGATCAAGAAAGGGAAGAACCTGCTGAAATAATGCACATTCCTCATGGTAGCGAAAGTTAATTTGAAAAAGGCGATTAACATGAAACGAAAGGAAAATTTCCAAATGCTTTCGACAGAACACATCAACTAAAGTATGAAGCCATAAGTGACAATAAGACACACTGCGCCATGTCAAAAAGATACAATCAAGAAAAAGTTTAACATGCTATTTGTCAATCAAAGGACAGTAAAACTACAACAACTTAAACAAAATATTGCAGTTTTGCCTGCAAATAACAATCCTGTGACTGTGATTTACATCCTGTATTAAGGGCATGCACATTTGAGTAATTTAAGTTCAGTTTTATTGGATTTTTTTCTCATATTGTCAAAGAAAAATTTTAAAGTCCTTAAAAGTAGGTAAGTATAATTCCTCTTAATTAAATTATTCACTGGAATTTAGATTTTCTTCGTGTACACTAAAAATAATTATAAAAAAAGGATTGGGTTGACCGAGTCACCTCGCACGACCATTAACGTTAGTATCGAGTGCACCCTGCTCCCGGATTAAGACATTTTGAAGTCTTCTCGTTTTAAATATTAAAATTAACAGAGTTATTCTTTCAGAATTTTACATCCTTTTTCACTATTTAACATTAATACTAAATGCTAATTCTGTGAGGCTTAAAATTTCAGTTCGTTTAAAACTATTTGCAATATGACCATTCATTTTAAAAATAATTTTATATTTTTGCATATATTGTCGTGCATTTGGTTTTACTTTCCTTGAAATTCAGCTATTATATCAGGAATGAATTTTATTTTTTTAAAAAAATGAAATCGTGCAAAGAGTGGGTACTTCAACCAGTACACCTTTAATGCATCAGTACTGCACAAGGTATATAACTAATTTCTTAATACTAAATTAAGAACAAGTTTAATTATTATTAGTGACTTCCGTGGGCTATTCTTGCAGAGCAAAATTTTTCGAAGGAAGACTTAATATTAGAAATTGACTCTTTGAGTTATTTTTCTATATTTAGATGAAATGTATACTTTGTCTTCAAAGCAGTCATCAACAGAAAATCCGGTTTCACAAAGATAGGATGTTGAAAATGGGATAACGTAATATACGAAATGCTTTTGTTTTCACTGTAGAAAATTCATCATCCACCTCTGCCCAAAATTCAAAAAGCGATTTATTACAAAATTACTTTTTAATTCGCCATTCAATGTAAAATCTATGAAAATTTCTTCTTCAGCCGTTGAGAGTCCTTCTGAAGTATTTTGAAATGGATCCCTAACGCACTCGTAACTTGCTATGAAGTTCTCCTCAGCAATAAAATACTTTTTAAAATTCTTTGTCATTATGTCTAAATGATTTTAAAAGAATTTCCACATATTCTTCGGATTTGTAAGTTTTCACACATAACATACAGAGGCTTTTTGTTTTCCATTTACTTCAGAACAGGCAAATCCAAAATTAATCAGAATATTTGCTTGATTTCATTTTCGGAATCATTCTCGTTTGTGTACATGTTGATACTTTATTGTCGTCGAATGTTCGCTTACGACTTAAAAGTGTATCTATGATTTAATTTTAATCTACACGTAAATACTAAATACTGTGAATTTTCAAATAACGCGCGTGCGTGCAAATTGTAAAATACACATTCAAGATAGATTCAGTAGCTAAGAAGTATCAACCCGACTAAAATTGACTGTAATTGTACGATATAGCATTTTTACATGTTATGCGCAGACATCCGATATGTTGCCCAGACTCACGCAAATGTTCGCGAGAATGCCAGATGTGATGGATATGATAGAGAGCAACAGATTAGACCAGGGGTAAACCTTTTTTTCTGCAAGACGCATTCATGTCAGCTATTTCACGTGGGCCGCAACATGAGGATTAATGGCAGGTGGAGAAATCTTTAAGATCAAAATAACGTAGAAAATTTTAAATGTGGAAATTGATCAAAATTTTATAATTCCTATTTTTTTTTTAATTATGTTTTTATTTTTTTATTTTTGATGAATTTTTTTTATGGGGCAATTAAAACTATTCTTTCACAATTTCTGCATTAGTAAACGGTTTCATATGATAACAATGGTATAACAAATTTTATAGGGTGCGTTTGTTATCGCTGAGACTTTACCACTGACAAATATTTCTTTGTGTTGGAAAATTATTCAAGAAAGTCTATTTATCCTCTCTTGAAAGAGATCTTCGAGGAAAATTGTTATTGAACGATTCCTGTTTATTGTATTTTAAAATACACTTTCGTGACAAATCAAACAATTACTGAAACATGCTTGTTTTTCACTACAAAATAGTCAATTTTCCAATCGTTTTGAAACAATCTTTTTTCTTCGAATATTTTTCACTTGCATGATATGAAAGGTAGTTAAAAATTAGTTCCACTCATAAAATGGTTGGTACTCCACTGTTGTCTATTATCACTAACCAGAAAAAAAATATCAATTCGCACCCATACGACATCCACAGAAAAAAGCAAAATTGATATAGCTTATTTTTTAACAAAAATTTCCCGCCAAATGTTCATAAATAAATAAATGAATTTCTCAGAGCAAGGGTTATGACCGGGCCACTGGTTAAGTATCACTGGACTAAACTATTGTTCTAATGACATTTGTACTTTTAAAAATGAATGATGGAGGAAATAAATCTTCAAATATATATCATTTTACAATATGTTCCAATTTAAAAATTAGAGAAAGAAAACAACATAATAATTATCCTATTACTTAAAAGTAATTTACTTAAAATATGTGTTACTTTAAAGTAATGTATACATTACTTAATACGTAACATGTTGATTTATACGGTTTATAATTAAGATCGTATTGTAGCTTTAGCGTAAAACTGCATTATTATTGCATTCAAAGCATAATTATTGTATAAGGGGGGGGGGCGATAAAAATTATGATTGAAAATTGGGTTGCCAGTATTGAAAGTTTGAGAAGCACTGGTATATGGAAGTTAATATACTTTTAGTTAGAATTCAGGGTTCCACGTGTAAACGAAAAGGGTTGGGAATATTTGCTTTTAGCCTGTGTTGGGTGAGATTTGTTTCCTTCAGGTGAAAAGAAAAGATGGAACACAATAATCGATTTTGTATTTCGCATTCGTGCATTCAATATCATATTAAGTGTTCCCGTAACTATTCATTTCTTTAACAATAAAGAATCTCATTTACTTAAACGACATGTTTTTGGTGGCAACAGTACTCGAACTAGTGACTTGATTTAAACACAGCCGACAACAAAACTCACGATTTTCAATACTGATCTATTCTTGTGCAACAATATACATAAACAACTTTTACTAAGACTCGAAAAAATTTCCCAGTTTATAAAAGTTTTTTAGGGCTTACATATAAATCTTAATTAAAAATAGAAATGCTAATTTAAAATTTTCTCCGTCCTCAGTTTTGAAAGAAAGATCTGAAGCTGATTACGATTCAAATTAATTATGAAAAAGAATCTATAAAAATAAATAACAGTTATACTAATAATATTGTTCCTGAAAGTTTGGAGCTTCTCTAACTAAGTTATTGCGACTAGGAGATTTCTAGAATTTTTTAAACAGAGATTACTTATATTTCGGGAACATCTAAAAGTATTTTTAGAAATAAAAGGACAAATATTTAAAATGCCTTTATAATTTAACAATTTTAACTGAGTGAAATGTATTAATACATAGGGAAATTTAAAATCGGTTTTTAAAAATGTTAATGTGTAGTAAAAGAACGTGCCAAAAAAAAGCGGCGCTTAATCTAAAATTAATTTATTTAAAACAGATTTAATCTTTCTCTATATGTTCAGGATTTCAGTAACTTTTCTATATTCCTGTCGAAAATAAAAACTAGTATTTTTTATCAGGTTTAAAAATGCAATTGTGTGAACACATACAGTTTTTGTAATGCATAAAATTAATTATATTAAGCCAAAAATATTTTATACAATTCATGCCTTTAACATTTAAAGCAGCCAAATCTATTACTCTCTCAAATTTGTATGAAATCCTCATAACTACATAAATATTTTCTTGTTGTTAATATGTGCCAATGATATTTTTTTTCCAGATTTCTTTCATAAATAAGTTTCTACCACGGATGTTGATATTTCTTACGGTTTCAAACAGATCTATTGAAAAATATTCAAACAACAAACTAAAACCGATTGAATTTCTAAGACTCAAAGCTTTGTCGAGAAAGTGAGGAAGCATTTTTAATTATATATTTATGTTTTTGAAATAAGAGCACTTGTAAATACAGAAAGAGTAAATAGAAAATGAAGAGTTATTCATTTTCAAATCAGCTTCAATTCACAGAGAAAAAGTGGATCTCTTTCCTTTGTAAGCTGAAATATATTTAATATCGAGCAGAAAATCAACTGGCAGCTTTGCGATTCTTTCCCTTTCAACAATACTTTTTCCAAAATATCCCTATTATGGTAATCTTTAGAAGATTCGGCAGTAAATAAAGCATTTTTATCGGCAAGTAAACCATCGAAGCGTAATTTAAATTCATGGGTTTGGTGATTTGATCATTTTTCTGTTACAGTTTAGGCTTTTAAAGCCCCTAAGAGAAAATTTTTATTTTACGACCATGCTATTAAGTAAGTCAAGCATAAGTGATATGTGGCATGGCTGCATAAGGAGATATAACAGATCCCAGAGTGGCTTTCTGTGTAAAGACGTATGTACAGATGATCTCCCCCCCCTCCCCTCCAGGCCTAGCAGTGACTACCTGCAGACAGATTTGTCCTTTTGGAAATAAATATTAGGGAAGAAACTGTATTCCTAAAATAACTGCGAGCTTTAATCGGTTTCAGAAATTATTTTTAAGGGGACATGGTACAATTTACAAATTTTTTTTTTAATTTAATGATTTTCATAGTTTTTTGGTTGCCTTCTATGTGTATGTATGATGTAAAACAGACATTGTGCTCAACATTTCATAAAAAGCTTACCATTTAATTTTTTAAGGGAAAAACTTGAAACTTATGAAGTGATTTTAAAATGCTACTCCTCCTACAAAAATTAACGTACATATATGAAATTTGATTTACAAGTACGTCACGCTATGTATAACAAAAGTAGGTATGTGTTTGGCGTGAACATGATTGATATTCGTACAATACTTTTTTATATGATAGCATATTAAAAATTCCTTAAAAAATGTGTAAATTCTAAATTCAATTATTTTTTTAAAAAATAAGTATTGTTTTTTTTTATTGAAAACAACATATCAACTTTAATTGTATGTACTATTAGCAACAAGTGAAAATAAATTTCCAAGTGTTAGGCACAATAGAAATAAAGCCTAAGCATTTTAAATGAAGACAAACTAGTTATTTTATCTTTCTGAAATAAGTCAGTTTGAAGTTTTGATTTGCCATTGAAATGTGAATAAAAACAAACATAAAAGTTATCACAACTCTGCGTTTTTTATGCTTAGAGACTTCAAATTTTGTGAATTATGTGAAAAAATATATGAAAAATAATTTAGGCTAAAAAAATTATATTAGATTGTTTGATCGATTTTTGTTAATTGAATCGTTCTGTATCTCCTTAACATTTCAGAACATTGAGAGAGAAGGGGTCCTGTTGTTGGAATTAGTTTAAATAAAAGCAAATCCCTCACAAAAACGGTTTTAATTTTTTTTTCAAAATCCATTGGAAAATTTATTTCTAGTTAGTATTTCAATATAAGGTATAATACGCTGGTGTTTTTTTCTTCGCAGCATAGAGCTCTATTGGTTGATTTAGGACAATCCTAGAGATTAAATAGGACTATTAAATTCTATTTTTTAGTTAATTACTTATTAACGTACTCTAAAGCAATATGACAATTGTTGGAAACGTACGTCGTAATTTTGTACCGCGCTTAATCAGCGAAAGCGACGATAGAGCTGGCAAACTACTGACCAAATTTTAACACGTCAACGTGAAGTCTTTGATCCTCCACAAAATTGACGCATATCAGTCCCTTTAAACGGCGCGTCTTTAATCGTACTAAACTCAGCTCAACAGAAGCAACACTAGCTGGGAGTTCAATAACATGATTATTCGGCTTCTAGCTCACACACTTATTGAAGAATAATTTTAAAGCGCGAGATAGGAGAAAAAGATTGACATCAATTTATTAAAAACCAGTAATTCCTTTAGAAATCAATTAAGTTTTGTTTTTCTAATAAAAATTCAGTAAAAATCCCACAGAAATAAAACGTATCTTCTATTTTGACTAATAAATCTAGTTTCTGAAGTACTGTTTAAGGAAAATACGGTTTTCTAATTAGGTTACTCGCAAGATTTACGTGAATATTTCTCCTCGTAAATGTATACTTAAATAACAACATCGCAAAGACGACGATAGCGGTGACAAACTAAAGTGGAAAGAAAACTGCAGAAATAGATTGCATACCTCAAACAAACTTCACCCAAACAACTTACATTTACAACCGTAATCCGATAACAGAATAACCCAGACGAAACCTGTCAGAACTTATTAAGTAGTTTGTATCTTCTATAAAGAAGTTCTGATGCATTTCCAGGTCTTTAGAAAAATTTATGTAGAAGGATAAAATGCCACAATAATATGAGATTTTTATTTTCCTTTCAGTACAATTACTCATTCTTTTAAAACGTTCGTCTAAGTTTCTAAAACTGTACAACTCCCAAATGGCTCAGAATGGATATAGCTAAAAATTGTACATCAATTCGGAAAGTCAATTAGCTCAATTTTCTGTAATATTATGTTAGTTTTGTTAGAATTCATTTAAATCGTTGCATTTATCGTAGTTTCCTTCGAAACATTTTAATGAAACTCAATAAAAATACATAATTTCGAAAGTTAATAACAGAGATTCTGAGAAAATCAGATACCTTAAAATTCAATAAAATTTGTCACATAAAAAATAAGATCGGAATTTACGGTTGTATTTTATACGACGGGTATAAAAATGATTGATTTAAAAAAAGAAAAGAAAGAGAGGAATATTAAAAAAAATTAAGCATCTACATATATCGAGATACTCTTTATTTAAATAAATGATATACTTGAACTTACAATGTTGTAGTTATAAAAGTGTACTATTTTTTCTAAGGCTTGGGATAATACCACAAATAAATGACTTTAAAACATTACAGCATTGTACTCTTACAAGTAAGGTTTCTTCGTAAAAAAGGAATGGAGCGTTATTCAGCGAATATACCTAAAAATTAAAACACGCAGCTTTTGAAAGCACAAGTGTCCGTTATACATCGGATTTGAAGGTAGTTCTATTCTTAAAAAAATTTGATAATGTCAAAATAAGAAATCAGTATTTCAATTATGAAGACGTTTCTTGAACTTAAACCCTTACAATATTAAATATATTTTAGAGTGATTATTTTAATAACCATTCTAAAATTAATCGAGTCTTGAAGCAGTTGTGCTTGATGTAATTAAAACGAATTACATATAATTAAATTTCTTTCACCAGTTATTTACTTCCCTTATAAAATACTGTCACACTATAATTCTGATAATTACAGAAACTTAATGCTTTGATATTTGTAGTAAGCTTATAATTTTGATGAAAGAAAATTATTCAAGTTATACATGTTTCAGTTACACTTAGACTCATATTTACTTGTCAATTAACAATGTTAGATACTTAAACTAATGCTTATGTTGTCCATAAATACACAACAAATTCACTTTTTTATATCTGAAGTAGAACGAATTGAGAAAATTTCAAATGTATTCATATTTCCTGCATAATATTATCAACATTACATAAACTAATGTTCATATAACGCATGTTTACAATGAAACTATTATTGAAAATCTTCTTATAACTCTTTATTTGTAATAAAATAATTTTTAATGTGTATCTTAATAAAGGTCTTGAATTAATACACACATATGTGTATTATATAGAAACTACTTCGTTAAATTTATAAAATTCATCTGTAAAGGGTCTATATGTAAATTAGAAATAAATAAAATACGAGATTACATTTTGCATATTGTATTTATTGCAAAATATAATAGTCAAAGAATTAAATCCAGCTATGCAAGTATTTTTCAAATTGTAAAATTAACTTTAAAGGGTAATTAAAAAATAATGTATTTTTTAAAGGATGATACACTTTTCAATCGTTTTGTAAATTTAAATCAATTGCAGTAATTTCCTTTTATTTATAATTCATTTGTAAAATTCGTAAATATACCAATAACGGTAAATTCTATTGATAATAAAAATAGTATAGAAAGGTAGCTTTTGAATAATTTTTACAATTTTTGATAGGACTATATATCCCATTATATACAACTATTTAATGTTTTACCCAAAAGAAATTCTAATTCTAAAGAATTTATATTTGGGAATAAAGTTTTAAAGTTTTCATTTATCTGATGTGAGATTAAAATATATGATTTTTTACACTTAAACTATTTATCAAAACATAAATTTTACGAAAAAATCAAACAAAAGTTTTTGTTATCTTTGTACGAATAATATATAAGGAAAATTTCGCTTGATAATATTAAATTATGAGGATACAAAATGTGATAAAAACTAACATCAATACATAATAAAATTTAATTTATACATTTTTGGAGTTACAGATTTTTCATTACATTTACTAAATTTGTAAGTGAGATCCATTATTTGAATTTTAAAATAATTATGGTTCGCTTAAGTAACTATTTAATAAAGAAATTGAATTATGTAGCACGATAAAAAAATAAAATGAAGCATTTAATTCAGTGTTCAAACTTTCAATATTTGCGACCCTTTTTTCAATCATAATTTCCATCGCCCCTCCCCCCTCCATACAATAACAATATATTGAATTCTATAATAATGCTCGTTGACTCTAAAGCTACAATACTACTTTAATTATAAACCGTACAAATTATCAAGAGGAGAATTAAATTTTGTATATGACAAGCTAATGGGGTCTCAAGTAATTATTAAAATAGCTCTTAACATTGTATTGATTAATTAATGATAAAATTCATTGTGCAGTGCTGATACATTTATAAGTATATACCAGTGCAAATATGTATTTTACATTTTATTATGCCAGAATGTCTTTTGTTTTGCTTCTTTTCAGTAAATTAATATTTTTTAAAAATAATAATCTTTTATTTTCTACTTTTTGATATTCTCGCGCATTCCCTGGTAGAATTATCACTTCCCCCTAGAGGTCCACGCACCACAGTTTGAGAAACGTTAATTTAATTGGCTAACCAAAATTTGTTGGTTTACATTACAAAAGAATTTAATTATATAAAATCTAATATCCGTTTCTAACAGTATGATACAAAAAGATCACAAAAATACTTGCAGAATTCTATTTAGTTCACATCTTTGTTTATCGCTAAAGGTAAACACGGAAAAAACCGGTAAATGGTGCAATTTAGCACAATTTGTTTTCATTTTTGCTAAGGATGTGGACTAAAATAGAATTAAACCAAAGCACTGTACATTTAAAAGTCAGTTTCCAGTTTAAGTTATAATAGTGTCTACTTCAGTTTTTATAACTAGCCGTTACCCACCCGCTTCTCTGGGTATTTCATGATGTTTTATAAATATACTGTTTATTGATATCTAAGTCCTAGAGCATTAAGAATTCGATAGTATTGAAAAATATTCTTATACCTGTAACTGTCACCTCTTGATAAAAAAAGGGGGCATAAATCATCTAATTTGTATTTTGTAAAAATCTCTAAAAATGAAGTATAGAATGATGTTTGCTCTTTCTAACCCTCACCAAGGGGATTCCCGCAAAACCAATTTTCGGTGGATCTCTACTCGTAAAATGAACATGCAAGCCAAATTTCAAGTCTAAATCTAGAGAAAAAAAAAACGAAATTTTTAGTATCAATACCCCTCCCCCCTAATCCCGTTGAGAGTCGTTTTCCAAAATAATCGTTCTTAGCAGATTTCATTTCAACAAAAGAAAAATGCAAACCAAATTTCATTATAACAGTCCTTGTAGTTCTAAAAAAAGGATTTTTTTTTGTCAGTACACGCCAGTAACCCCAGTACACGCTAGCGTGTCATGAGTTCGATCCCAGTAGCACTGAAGACCCGCCGTGTAGGGGAGCGATGCACGTTAAATCTGTCGAGAGCTCAAACGTCCTCCCGTTGGTGTGGTGTGGTAGTTAGGAGAGGGGGTGCCAGCTCAGGTGTTGTCCACGTCACTTGACCATGGTTCAAAATTACGCGGACCGTACCCAAAAGCCCTCGTGTAGCTGAACAGTGGGACGTTAATATTCACTCACGCCAGTAATCCCCTGCTGCCTCAGAAGTTGATTTCCGTAAAATACATTCTTAGTGGATTCTTATTCAACAAAAGAAACACGCTAAACAAATATCAAGTATGTGGGTCTAACAATTCAAAAACAGGAATTTTTATTCTATAACTCCTCTTGACCCCTCGCAACCCTGCTTGGGGTTGATTTTCGTTTTACTCTTTGTTAGAGGAACTCTATTCCATGAAAGGAACATGCCTACCAATTTTCAACTAGGTAGATATAATAGTTTAAAAACGGAAATATTTATCGATTACGCCCTTAATCTCCCGAAATGAAACTTGGTGGTTGATATTCGAGAAACCCATTTTGTAGCGATTCTCTACTAAAGCAATCTGTAGACTACTCTATGAAGGAAGAAGACTGTACGTCTAATAGTTTAAAAATGGGGATAATTACTATAACGCCCCTTGAGCCCCCGCAACGCCACTTGGGATCTATTTTCACAAACCCATTTTGTACGGGAACTGCACTCTATGAAAGGAATCTACTTACCAAATTGAAGACTGTGCGCGTCTCTAATAAATTAAAAATAAAAAAAAATTTCTATAACGCCCCTTGAGTCCCCGCAACGCCACCTAGGTGTCGATTTTTACAAAGCAGATTACATAGGGATCTTTAATCCATGAAAAGATTCTGATTATCATATTTCAAGACTGCACGTCCAGTAGTTTAAACATGGAAATAATTATCTATAACGCACCTTAAGCCCCGCAATTAAGGGTCGATTTTCACGAACGCATCTGTAGCGTGTCTCTATCCTGTAAGAGGAATCTGCTTACCAAATTTCATGACTATGCGTCTAATAGTTTAAAATTGGAATAATTATTTGTATCTCCCCTTAACCCCCGCAACACCCCTTGGGGTCAATTTTCCCAAACCCATTTTGTATCGAATATTTACTCCATAAAAGAAACATGCCTTCCAATTTTCAAGCAGGTAGGTCAAGTAGAAACGAAAAATTGTATCTATTCCGCCCCTTAATCCCCCGCAACGCCACTTGGGGGGCTATTTTCGCAAAACCTATCTTGTAGCTGATATCTACTCTATGAAAAGAATCTTTTTACCAAATATAAAGACTGTGCGTCTAATAGTAAAAAATGGGAATAACTATCTATAACGCCCCCTAATCTTCCTCAATGACACTTGGAGGTCGATTTTCACGAAACCCATTTTGTAGCGTATATGTACCCTGAGAGAAATCTTCTTACCAAATTTCAAGAGTGTGTATCTAATAGCTTACAAATCGGGATAATTGTTTATATCTCCCCTTAAACCCCCGCCACACACCTTTAGGGTCAATTTTCCCAAAAACCCTTTTGAAGCGATATTTACTCCATAAAAGAAACATGCCTACCAATTTTCAAGCAGGTAGATATAATAGTTTAAAAACGTAAATATTTATCTATAACGCCACTTAATCCTCCGCAACGCCACTTGGGGGTCAATTTTCCCCAAACTATTTTTGTAGCGGATCTCTACTCTATGAAAGGAATCTGTTTACCCAATATCAAGATGTACGTCGAGTAGTTTAAAAATGGAAACATTTATTTATAACTCCCCTCAACCACCCGTAACGCCTCTTGCGGTTCGAATTTCGCAAAAAAATCCTTTCTTAGCGGATCTCTACTCTATAAAAGGAACATGTCTACCAAATGACCCTTTTGAAGCGGATATTTACTCCATAAAAGAAACATGCCAACAATTTTTCAAGCAGGTAGTTAATAGTTTAAAAAACGTAAATATTTATCTATTACGCCACTTAATCCTCCGCAACGCCACTTGGGGTCAATTTTCCCCAAACTCATTTTGTAGCGGATCTCTACTCTATGAAATTAATCTGTTTGCCCAATATCAAGATTGTACGTCGAGTAGTTTAAAAATGGAAACATTTATTTATAACGCCCCTCAACCACCCGTAACGCCTCTTGCGGTTCGAATTTCGCAAAAAAAATCCTTTTTTAGCGTATCTCTACTCTATGAAAAGAACATGTCTACCAAATTTTCAAAGTCAGTCAGTCAGTGAGTTGCTTTTCCTCCTTTATATATCTAGATTTTCATTATTTAACAATTTTCTTAAGGCAATTGTACGTCTGCGAGAGGGAAAATGAACTTTTTTTGCACCAACTTTAAATGGTTATCATTTACTTCAATTTAAGCAACGGAAATAAAATTTTTACGTTGAATTATCTGTATATTTATGTACTTGTTAATGTAAAAAAATTCATTTTAAATTACAAATAAATTTGTTGGAGCAATAATTAATCTATAACTATTTTTTTATTTCCAACATGTTCTTACCTTTAGGCACACTTTACACAAAATCTACTGTATACACAGCTATAAAATTTCACGGAGTTTTTGTAAACATAACAATCCATAAAATGATCGAAATGAAATTTTAAAATAAAAAATTTATAAAAATTTAAATTTTTTTTACATTAAGTGATTTAAATTTCCTTTAAATTTCATGCAGAAATTGTGCTATATTTAAAGTTTCTGAATGCTTATTTGAAAACGAATCCTTCACTTTGTTAAAAATTTGTTAAACTTTGTATTATGTAAAATATCAGCACTATAGGTAAACTAGATTTTAAGGAAATTGTACCGGAATCACCAAAAAAATGCGTTTGGAGAAAATTACAAATGAAGATATTTTCATCTATGATTTGTAAAATAATATATTTTAATACAATATAAAGTCATGCCATTGTTAATTGGATTTTTTTTGCCTCATTTTTCAGTTTTTAAATTGTAAGTTCAAAATTCTAGATTCCTTAGAAGTCTTTTTAATGAACCTTTCCCTACTTCATCAATACGTGTTATCAACGATTCACATCTCCTTCCATTTAAAATACCAAAGTTTTATGTCTATAAGTTTTAGTATTTTTACTTCACTTTGAACATCATCATTACAAGATATTACAAAATTCCTTACACAGATTTTTATTGTTATAAAAATACACACAAAAAAATGTCTTTGATGAATTTACGAAGTTAATTTGATGTCTTATTTTAAAAATTGTCTCTGTTTTTAAAAATTACAACAAAAGAATCTCTGTTTTTGTATTCATACATATGAATATTTATTTATTTTAATGTAAAACCAAAAGTAAAATAAACAAACATATAGAGTTATTCTTGAGCATTCAAATGTTAAGTAGTTAGGAAAAACGAAATATCTATTTTACAAGCTGTGTATGAAATTTAGAAATATCCTCAAAATCTACTTTGTACTATATCCACTTGATTTATAATTTAAAAACTACACTCAGTATTTATAAATGCAAAACTATACATAATTAACATTTCAAAAAACTAATTTTTTTTTCAAAATTTTGTAACAAATCATTTAAATTTTCCGTAATTTTTGCACAAAAAATGTACATTTTCAATAAATTTGAACATATAATATAGAAAAATTACATTCTTCGAATAGAAAAATTAGTTTTTTACAATACATATTGAATACACTACGGATTTTTTTGAAAGTGTACCTGAATCACAATTACATCCCATTTGTTTACAAGTTTAAAATTCAACTTTCTAGCGTTCTTTTGATAGAACTCTCATAAATAATACATCTATAGAAGCAACAAAGTGTCTTTTTTTAAAGTAAAATAAACAAATGCAAAATTTAAAGTACCTTCACGTCCCAGTTACCTTAATGAAGAGCAATGCAAGAAACTGCAAAGCCTTAAAGATTTTAAAATCATTTGTTTTGGAAATCTTCGACGATTACTATAAAATCATTATCTCGTTCTCTCTCTCTTTCCTTAATAATATTTTACTTAGATAATTACTTGGATTATCTTTAGGAAAAATCCTTTTAAAAGATCCGTACATAAAAATATATGTAACTAATCTTAAGCAATTTAATTTTTTGCCACAAATTTTCGCCACAAGACTTTAATCATTTCTTTCGAATCAATCTTCTCGAGGTTTTTTTTCTCCTGCACCTGTCGTGTTCAGGTCTTATATGCTCTTCTGTTTTAGAGGAAAAAAATAATAATAAATATAGTTTGTGCAAGCTTAACTTCTTTGTTCTCTTTCAGTAGTACAAACTAGTTATTGATAGTAATTTTCTGTTGCTAAGAAAGGTTGATTTATGGGGACAATGGTTAAATTGATTTCTAAAAGACATTTCATTTATTTATTTTGTTCTTAGAGTAAGGAAAGTTAACGCTTTGAAATAAAATCAATTTTTGTAAAAAAGATAAAATTGTATTTGAAATAAACCAGATTTATTTTTAGTATGTAAACTATATCTTTTTTAAAGAATTATGTATATATATATATATATATATATGTGTGTGTGTGTGTGTGTGTGTGTAAAACTTTCATATAAATTAGTTTAACTATGATTATGCTGTGCTTTTGTGGGAAAGTGTTTTTGTAGTAATGATATATACATATCAATTATAGAGAGTCGACTGTATATATATATATATATACAGTCGACTCTCGATAATTCAAACCATCGATAATACGAACCTCTCGCTAATTCAAATTATATGCTCAGTCCCTAGAAAAACTCTTGATATTCCGAACTAAAACAATACGTTTTCGTACACTCAATAATTCGAAGTAAAATCTGTGGCTGGCCAGACTACAACACGCATTAATTCGCAGTTATCTTACAAAATTTTCGACAATTTGAGCACTCACTATCATGTACAGTACGGGAGCAAACAGGTTGGAGCTTACAAGTTTTTTGTCGTATTGTCTTTGCGTGTCTGCTGTGTAACGTATTTCCTTTAATTTACCCCATCTGTCTGCTACCCCATCTTCGTGTTTTCTGGTTATTTATCGAGAGTTGACTGTATATATAGATCTGCTTTTGAGACTCAACTGATCAAATTTTTAGGTACTTTTCAGCAGGGATAATCATAAGATAACTTCTAATCGGGCAGTATATTCTTTCAGACTCACATTGCTGTGTTGGTTACATATGTAACGGGTTCTATTTGGGTCTTCTGCTAATTCTCTTAGGGAAGATATTCTTTAATTTTATTTTAAAACCACTTTTCGTTGAGATGACTTGATTTTATGCAAATGTAACTACTATTTAAGTGCCAGTCGTTGAATATACGAGTTAATTGTTAAGCGTTGATCGTTAAGCTGAATTCCAAGAGTTAATAAACGGCGATTGGTGTGTGTGGGGGGAGGGTCATGCACATCTTTAGATTAATATGTGACAGAGAATCCTCCAGGAAGTGTTTAAGAAACTAAACTTGGAGCTGACATGCCATCGGGTTTCAAGAAGGATCATATAAGAAGCTTCAATCAAGATAAGTAGTTTCCATAATTTAGTGATCTGGTTACTGGTTCCCAGTGTTAATTTACAAAATTACAGGTTTCGTTACGCGTTAAAGATTAAATCGAATTAGTTATTTGATGATCATATCTTCTTCCTCGAACCCTCTCACACCCGCGACCTTCGGACCACGACACATTGTTTCTGGTTCGCAAGCAATTTAAAAGTAGTTTGACTTAAATGCAACAGCTGAATAGAAACAGATCAATTGGTCAAGGGACGAAATGCACGGCATATTAACTGTATTGATGTTACTGTAGTACGCTGTCAGAGACCTGTTAAAGTCCTGACGAACTAGACTGCGAGAAGACCGATGAGATAAGATATGCGCATACTGATTCAACAGTCACTTTTGCAGGTATCCAATAAGCAGTAGGAACCTCTGTAGACTATCCATAAGAGTTCCCTCATTTGTCGATGGCTTACGATGGGAAGCTAGACTCATATAGACTGTTACGATGAGTGAGTGCCCTTAACAGTATTGTTGGTCATCAAAGGTTAAAATGGTATCACACCAAACTGACATGGAACATAGAATGCCATCGAGAGTGGTCTCCAATAATGAATCTTGCTTCTGTCTTGGTGAAGCTATGTGGGTGACCACCAAGATCGTAGGTTTGTTGTGCAAAGTCACATATCTAGAAGACCCGGTGCCGTGCTGTCGTGAGCAAATATTTATGATTCTAAATCCTTTTTGGTATTCATTACTGGCTCTTTAACAAACATTCTTGAAATCCTACAGTCAGTTGTAGCTTATTCCTAAGATCCCCGTCTTAAACACATTTCCAACAAGACAATGCTCGACCATATACTTCTACAGTCTTTAGAGTTCATTTACATCATGTCTGTCTATAACTTATGGAAGATCGATAATGATAGAAACTGTCATGGGATAAGAAATCATCCTTCCACCTATAGCACATAACCTTATAATCTACAATTAGATATGTGCCTGGGTCCAAGTAACGTAGTATGGACTGTCACAGGATATTATAAATGTACGACTGTACGACTCACTACTAAGGTTATTATCATGCAGTACGAGAAGCATACAAAAAGTTATTTTTAATTGGTCATAATACATAAGCAAAAGTCATTTAACTTGAAAGATTTATTGTTACAGAAAAAGTGATTTTGCAACTACTTTTCAAAATAAGAGCCACTAGAAACGTTACCTTCATTATATCGTGGAATCAAATTTTAGATTTCTGTGTCGTAGAAGTCACCTGCTTGGGGTTGGAGACAAGGAGTTCCAGTTGACTGCACATCTTCGTTATTGGGGTGGGGGGAGGCTGACTGGAGAGAAAACTCTTCTAGTTTGAGTAAACATGGAAGTCGTTGGGATCAAGATCTTGACTATAAGTTGGATTTCCAAATAACTCTTTGTAGAATTCCTACAATAAATATTTTGTGTCGGGACCGAGATCAATAGAATACCAGCATTTATGTTTGTCTTTTAAATGACATCTTTAGTGCTTACAAATATTGTTTAAGAAACTTTATCATAAGCCTTATCTTACAGTTGGCGGTAGAAGAAATGAAACCTTGCAACTTTTTTCAGCCTCTACAATGACATAATTGCAAAGGTATGAGGAAAAGACTTTCACGAGAATTGTAAACAAGCTAGAAATCTATACAACATGCACCGTTCTCACTGTATTTCCTTACATTCTTTGGAGGTGTGAGAGTATTAATTTGGATGACCTTCGTATTAGGGATAATTGTCTTCAGACTCCACAATCAGTGGTACGGGGAAGTCTAAGGGGAAGAAAACTCATACTTTTCACTATATTCTAACTTTCATACATACAGTAACGTGAGGACTTTTAGTCACGACACGTAGTCACGACCATGACCACTCGGCTACCAAGGCGACAAAATTTGCTTGTTGCCATTTAAAGCATAGAAAAAAATCCGTATTTGAGAAATAAGCATTAATTCGAATTTTCAATTTTACTTTTGCAATAATATGTTATATACAATAATTACTATTAAGTATTCAAATATACAAACTTACGCAAAATTATATAATATTTTTAACGGTGAATACAGAATTGAAGTGTATAGAATATATTGTAGGGAGAAAAAAGTGAGCTAAGTGGTAATCAACAACGTAGTAAATAACTTCCTTTGAGACTATGAATACACGATAAAGGTAAATTAAATTACTTCATAATATATTAATGAAGCTAAAAGTAATATAAGTCATCTTAATTCATACAGTGCTTTGCTTTTTTATAGCTGGATTAACGGTGATAAATAGCTTAATTAAAATTTCATTGAGTAAATTAATTTTATTAATTTCTTTTTCGACGCAAAGAATG
>BMAO01030205.1:0-20921 GCA_019973975.1 Trichonephila clavata
TAATTCTTATTCCTTATTGAAAGAGATTTATTTAGAGTTACGTAATTGGAATATTATAGAGAAATCTCATAATTTTGAATCATTTTGTTTTTTTATTCCTCTTAGTAAATATATCGCGATCTCTGAACATTCACACCATTCTTTATCGCAACATTGAGATCTTAATCATTAAAGCATAGCCAAGCAATTATTTAAAATTTTTATTTGATAATATTTTCACATATTGTCACATACCACTCCTTCTGACAATTGTTTATATTAAATTGAGAAATTTGGGATTAGGGATAGTAACAACATATTCTATTCCCTCGAATTTATACATATTTTCATAAAGTATGCAGAATTTTCGTATATTGATTAATTCATTCTGCAAAATTTTCATGTGTATTTAATTTTTTTTTATCATAATTAAGTGTAACAAATATTATGCTTAATTTTGAATAGAAAACAAAAATGTTACTCAAATGGGATATTTGTTATAAACGTTGGTCTATATATACAAGAGCATTAAAACCACCACTTTGTTTAATATGAGTACAATATTGTATTTCGTTTCGCTATTCTGTTTTGCTTCAAAGGAGAAATAAAATGCATACACTTATAAAATACAAATAATGTTTATTAAATAGCAATCTACAGAAATTTTTACTGAGCCTTTCGAATTTACTTCTGAAAATCCAGCTAACGATTTTTTTTAACAAAAAGGGTGCAATTTTGTCTTATTTGGTTTACTGGCAATTTTAATGGAGCAGTGAAAAACTCAAAAATTTCTCATCAGAAAACTTACAACTAGCATAGCAATATCAAATCGTAGCAAGTGACCTTGGTAGCCAAGTTGTCGTGGTCATGAACAGGTTGCCGGAGTTGACGTGTCATCAAGCTCACTTCTGACGCCACTGAGTCATTCTGAAGACCATCTGATGCTCATTAAATTTGCGCGGGCTCAAAGTCTCTCTTTGGGGTGGTATGAAAATTTGTAGAGTGGAGTGCCAACTCAAGTATCATCATGGTTACTTGACCAGCGATTCTTTAAACTTTTGATTGCCATACTGCCCCCCTTTATGTATCAGTTAACATCGTCGAACCCCAAGATTTTAAACATTCCTCCCCGATTTAAATATTGCTGATCAAAACACAAGTTCTAGTAGAGTTTTTTTATTCGGGACAATTTAGTGATCTAGTTTAAAGGATGGCACATCTTTCAATTTTTCCACGAAACCTGTCAGAGTTTGTAAAAGAGGGAAATCTCAACGTTACACGAAAGACTCCGCGGACCTCCTAGAAATGAGCTGTGAACCCCCAGGAGTCCATGGACCACAGTTTAAAAATCGCTGGATTAGAAAATTAATTGCTTTTCACGTGAAAGTCGAAGTTCATGTTTTTGAATAGATATATTAGTATCAAAGAGTAAATTTAAAAAACTACTATTACAACCAATCTTATATCAAAAGTGGGATTCTCATTCACTTTTTGTGGATTATCTTTAACAATACAAAAAAAAAAAATCATTACTTTTTTCAAGATCGTTATTAGGTTTTTACAACTGATCTAGTTTACTTCGATATTAATAAAAGCTATCACTTTTCGAAATAAATCTGTGGAGAACATGTGGGATATCTTTCAAATTTACAAAGTTTGGAGCCTTTAGTAGAAAACTGGAAAAATACTTTTCTTAACTATACATAAAAAAATAATAACCTGGAGAGATGGATAATACAGGGGAATAACAATGATTTGAAAACAAAAGAAATAACATGTATGTCAAAATTTGTGCAGGCGGTATACTGAAAGATCAAGGAATATACGTTTCACGACACGACGCATGCGTAGTTGAAAACATTATAATTTTGTGTAACGGATATTACACCAATATTTAGTTGCAAAATGTTAATTTTTTCCTTGAGAAATCGGACTGCTGCAGAAAGGGAGAAATTTATCTGAAAAAAAAAAGACAAGGTCAGTTTTCCGCCGTTTTAAGTTACATGCTATAAATAAGAAACGAAGTATACTTATTCTTTTTTAAATTATTCAGTTATTATCCAATCGGCTGAGCATAAATTTAAGAGATATTATTGAACCAAAGTAATTGAAACAAAACTAATTTAAAATTCACCTTGTATTTTTTATGCATTTATAAAATTTCAACAAAATGTGTTTTGGATAAAACTATTTTTTCAAATATTTCAATGGCGAAACTTAAATGAATTGGAGAAAATGGAAAAGTTTCAAAATGGAAAAAAGAAGAGACAAAAAATTTAACCATTTCAAAACTATGAATATATTTTCTATTTTTAAGCCGAAATTGGGAAATTTTAGAGTGAAGAAATTCTGTTGTGAAATCAAAAGAAATCTATACCAGCGTATAATTTTATAACAGAAGTTTTGAAAAAACTTGTCCCTATTAGAGAAATTTGAGCTCTTCAGATATTCCTTCCAGAATTCTCTAGATTTTAAGGGATTATGAAAAAATATGAAAGAAAAAATAAAAATATGTATTTATATGAGTTTTAATACAACCTCTGACAATAAAGTTCGATAAATATAGTCCTGTAACATTAACGTAGATGAAACATTAACAAAAAATATCTTACTGCCCTTTGAAGTAGTCACCTCCCATAACTATGCACCGCTGAGATCTGCTATACATGTCTTGGAAACGTTGCAAGAAGTCTTCTTTTGATTTGGAGTTCAAAAGTCTCGTCACGTTTCGTTGGATGTTAGGAATACCGTCAATAATAATATCGTCAACATCGATAACACATTTTTCTCATCCCTAAGTTCTGGGTAAATATTTGTCGAACGGATTCAAGATTAATATGCAGTTATCAGCAGTGTCGATTTAAGCTCATTTTGGGCCCTGGGTGCAGAAGGTCTACAGGCCCCCATGGCACTGGAGGACCGAAATTTATAACCAGAAAATCTGGTTAAGTCCAGCTTATCCGGGCCCTTTTGGGCCCCTGGGTTCCCGCTCCAATCCCCCAATTAATAAACTGGCACTGTTCATCAGCTATCATGCGCACAGTTAATTGACGATCTTTAGTGACAGAGCTCGCCAGTCTTCAGCTACTGGGGTTGTCAGAAACATTTTTTCGGCCTCTTAGAAAACGGGCGAACAACTCGAACACATACCTTATGGACAGTGCTTGATCTTCATAAATATGTACCAACAACGCATAAGTTTCTTTTAATGTTTTGCCAAGTTTAAAACAAAACTTTAGATTGATCTTTTATTCGTTCATTTTCCTGTTCTCAGTTAAGAACCAACGTACTAAACAAGCACTTTGTAAAACAAGTCCTACACTGAACACAAATGAGTCTCAACTGAAAAATGGTGGTGGCAGATGGTCAACACCTGTCGCTACACATGTACTGCGTTTTGTTTTGCCAGTGTTGCCAGATCTGTTGTTCCGAATTCATTCACCGAACTCTCTTGTCAGAGGTTGCATATGAATTAGGCCATAATTATAGCGATTAGAAAAGTTCATAATATTCAATTTTGAAACTCATCTTCAAAACAATTTTTTAGGTATTTCCAAATTTCGAAGATTGTTCCAGTTGTTTTTTGATCATCAATATGTAAACTATTTTCTCAGATATAATATTTAAATCCATCATGAATTTCAAATATGTAATTACGAGTACACGTTGTAATATAATATATAACATGTAGTTATATATTATATTACAACGGAAAAAAATTTACACTAGGTTCGCATTTCTGTCGAAACAGTATTATGGTCGGAAAGATCATTTCAAGACCAAGAGAAATGCCTTCAGTGGTGTAAATAGAAGTGATCTTCTCAACAAAAAAGAAAAAAATGCAGATATCCTTCAAAATTAAAAGTTTATTTTATCATTCTTCCGAATTCTAATAAAAAACGAATATCTTTACCTAGATATTTTGCCTTTAACTTCATGTGCAGACGGTTATATAATTTTGTTTAGAAAGCAACATGGACGGTTGAGGTCATACCTGCCGAGCTGACTGACATAATCAATCCTTAAGTGGCAACACAGTACAAGGGGTGCACATGATATCATCGGCCACGTTTTACAAGAGTCTCCGCAACTCTGAGTACGTCCATCGTATGCGGATAGTTTTCACTCAAAATGCTTGCTATGTCACCATACATTACACTGTCAACTCCCTAAATTTGGCGATAAAAATGCTTGCAACTACAGAAAATTCAAAAGGGTCATAAATTGATTATTTGGCAAAAAAAATTGTGGATTGAAAGGAGGGTTGTACATCTAATAAATATAAAAATATATAAATTTGAGATAAAAAAAATGTAGGCTGGCAAAAAAAAAAAAAAAAAAAAAAACCTGGCCAGAATAAAATTATTTTTTCTAAATTTCAAAATTTTAGAAAGTATAGTTATATACTTTTAATTAGTTTCAAATCATAACTCAACTTTCAGCAATCTTTGCCGAAAAGCTGCTTTAATCAAGAGATATAGCCGATGAATTGTGAGCTGAATAATGGTTAATAAATGAAAATAACTTGGTCTAGACTCAACTTTTTCAAAATTAATCTTCAACCAAACATAAACAAAGAATAAGATCAGTATCAGTATCACACTACACAAGATCAGTTATCTCAAGTAAACAAAAACTAAACATAAGAGTGCTTACAATATTTTTTTTTCAAAGAAGGTATTTAAATTGCATGATCCGAATAGCTATCTTCATTATTATGAAGATTCAAGGAAGGAAGTACTATATTCTTTGTCTGGTGGCTTCTTAACGAGTCATGCATCCTGGCTTCCAGGGAAAAAATACATGCCGATCAACAAAGCGATTTTTTAAACATATGTGAGCTTGAGAGAAATATACTTATATTGAATTCATCGTGATTAATTCCAGAGGTATTTTATCAGTTTGGTATAGGTACGGCTTAGAAAAAAAATGTTATTAAAACTTTATTTGCTTATACGCCTCCCGTGATAGGTATTGATGATATAAACAAAAATGTAAACGAACTATTGTGAAGTGAGAACAATCGTATAGATATTTACACTCTCGCTATTGTTATTCTAAATTTTGTTTTGAACAAGGCAGAGCTGTAATTCACCTAAAAAATTGTGAAATGTGAATTCTTTTCATTTTATAGCCGTAAGTAAATGGTATTATAATCATTTACCATGCAACTTCCTTGAAAAATTTTAATTCCATTCCCAAAACAAATACGGGCAAATCATTCATATAGTTTTCTTCAACTTTTTTTTTTAAAAAAAGAAAGAGTAGAGTAGCACGGTTATGAAAAAAATATTAAATAAATACATATTGTAAGACCACACGGCATTTTTTAAAACTACAAACATGATTCGAATGCATTTATATGGATAAATAATCAATTATTTAAACGAAAAACGAGTTTCCGTTTTATTTTCAGAAATAACCAGAAATAAAAGATAGCTATCAGTGTAATAACCTATCTATTTTAAGTCATATTTCATTAAGGTAAAATATGAAGTTTTTTGTGATAAAAACTTTATATTCATAAAATAAAAACACTGGAAAATAAATATCATTAATAATAAATTTTGACATTTAAGTCAATAACTAGTTTTATACTTTTAAAAAACATTAAATACAATTACTAGGATATTAGTGCAGCAAACTTATTCAAAATAAGGTGTAAATGCTCATATAGGATTTTATTACATAGTTAGAGCTAAAATGAAAAAAATATAAATTTAGTCGGATTTTTTAAGAAAGCAGATTTGAAAATTTTAAATCCATAAAGAAGGCTTAGCTATATTTGTATACAGTTACAGGTTTTGTGGGATATGGAGCAACAAAGGCTATTATCCCAAGCTATATTTGTATGAAAATACAAGATAAAAAATGTAAGTAATAAAAAATATATGAGTATTCTCATACGAATGTGGTAAAATTTTTGCATTTTGCAGTACAATAAAAATTCTATGAATTTTTTTGAATATTTTTTGGAGATATTTTAAACTGTTTAATTGCAGTAACTTTTAATTTTAACGGTTTTTAATTTTAAGCAGTTTTAAAACTTTTAAATATTTAATTGTTGTTTTTTTCTTGACGTTGTGAATTTAACTATCGACTTTTTACTATGAGTAGCATAAAAAGCTGGGCTATTGCATTGTAAATGAAATAGGGTTTGAATAATAATTTGCGTGACATGGCTTTTGGAATCTTACTCTTCCAAGATTTAATTCTTCTTAGCTGTTATTTGGACATTTGACAATTGTGTAAATTTGCGTGGTTTGTCAATATCAGTGGTCCTTGACTCCCGGGCAGACTATCGGTGGATCAAATAGTACCGGACCACATAAGGAATATTATTTTATTGCGATGTTTTGTGGAAATCATTTTACTTCCTATGTTAAATTACCTTATATTCATTTTTTTGGTGTAACTGTATTTTATTTGGAAGGCATGTTTAAATCCAATTAAATTGAAAATATTAAATCAATACAACCTAAAATATAAACAATTAATTTCCTCCTTCAGTGGGTTACGGTGAAATTATAAAATTTGACCAGTCCACGGAGATAAGAAGATTGGGATAGCGCCTGTCTACAAAATTGATTTTACATTTCTACTTTGATTGAACTATACAATTCATTTTCTGAATTCTGTTACCTCATGGGGATAAAAAAAAATAAAACTAAATGACGCTATTTACAAAAAAGCTGTTTTTATCACTAGGGCTGCTGTCTGTACTGGTCAGAAAATCGAGCATAGTCCCGCTGAAAACCAACCATGCAAAGGGGGACGATGCTCGTTAAATGCATCGAGGTTTAAACGTCCTCCCTTTGGTGTGGTATGGAACTTAGGAGAGTGGGGTGCCGGCTCAGGTGCCGTCTTCGTCACTTGACCATGGTTCAAAATTATGAGGTCTGACACCAAAAGCCCTCGAGTAGTTGAATAGTGTGACGTTAATATTCATTCCCTCACTGTAATGAGCCAGAGCTACACTTAGGGAAAACAAACAATAAATTATTAATGGGAATTATATGTATAAAAATTAATGGAAATTATGTATTAAAAATTCCCATTTTTTTAAAACATTGAACATGTTTTTAATTTGTTCAGGATTTGCGCGTAAATAATTAATTATCGGCTGCCCGCCTGACGGGAATAACCGTAACCGAGACTCTGGCACTGAGATAGTAATCATTTGCATATTCCAATATCTTCTTTCATGTAATTTTGACATTCGTGAAATCATTCTTTCCTGGTGTTGCAATTTTAATGGCCAGTAGTGCATATGTTACGCTACGTAATTGAAATACACAAGTAACATACATGTATGACTTAGCCAGGGGGGAAAAAAGTCCTTTGGCCTGCGCCAAGGTAAAATATTCCGAACAAAAGTGTTCATTCAATTAAAAGCCTTGGTAATGGAGAGATCTTGATAGTGAGTTTGATGGGACGTTAGGATCGTGATTTCACCAAATGTCCATTGTGCGTAATAATGGAGATTGTTACACGATATAAGTGGACGTGGGTTCAAATGGTACAGCAGCTTTGATAGAGAAGTACTCGTTCAACTCTTCACCAATGTAACCTGAACATGGTTAAAATTACACATTCCATCTGCAATATTTCTTGTGTAATTTTAGAATGACGTAGTTTCAAATAAACCGTTTGGCTATTTCAAATATTTTTTACCACTGACCAATTAGGAGAGAGAGGTGCTACGGTTTGCAGGCTCGGGATTCCGGGATCCCGAAATCCCGGGATCCTAGTGTTTTTTCCAATCCTGAGTAAGTGAGTCGTCGTAAGTAACGTCGCTCTATTTAGCTACACGAGGGCTTTTGGTGACAGACCTCGTAATTTTGAACGATGGTCAAGTGACATGGACGACACCAGAGATGACGGAATCTTAAAAGATGGGGCTTTAATTTAAATTCATGAAAATAAATCGAAATTTATATCAAAAAATATTTTTTTAGCCTAGTCGGATACCTTAAACTGCTAAGTGACTAAGGTTCATTCTGTATAACAGCACATTCGAAAAGGGTACTCAAAAGTTAGGGATGGAATCATGATAATCATTTTCAGTCAAAACATTAAATATATTATACCGGTCTTGTAAGAGAGTCTTTGATAAAAACAAAAAACAACTTTCTTCTTACCGCTTGAGTTATCTCCAGCGGGATCACGTAAATTAGAGGGGGAAAACAGAATGTTTTCATTGTCGCATTTCCTAGAGAAGATTCATGGCCTCCAGGTCAGATGAGCTTCATTCGACGCGAAATGTCATGGTCGCCTAATGTATTCCGCGATCTACTTTCTAGAACAGTTGCCTCATATATCGCCAGAAATTTACCTTTTGTGAATAATTCGGAAAGAAATGAAAGTGATAAATGACCGCTTTTCATTTTTTTGTTTTTGTCGCACCGTGTCCTCGTTTCTGAGATCTTGAGAGAGAAAAGTGGACGGATTTCCGCTTGGGAAAAACAGAAAGGTGATGGGTGACATTTTTTTCTGATGTTGATGCTTTCTGAATTCGAAGCTAGGTTTATAAATTAGTGAAGAAATCTTGTCTTCCATTTTGCCTCTTTATTTGCTTTTCTCTGGAGAGAAAAAAACCCTGAGCAAATATTTTACATGGCATTCGAATTCCAAATTATGAGAAATTTGAATAAACATTGAAATTCAGGAATTTAAAGACATAACTTGGCATGCATATTAATTTTGTATTCAGTGAAATCTAATGCCCATAAAAGGAATGTACAGGAAGCTTAAAGGAAACTATTGTTAGAATTCATGTGAAAAAGAATTTTTTTTAAAGTCAATTCCTACTTTGTTGAAAGAACTTACAGGCGCCATCTGTTGCAGCCAGTTGTAACTTCGACAGAAATAACGCAGAATAAATTTAAAATTAGAAAATAAAATTTAACTAATGAATTAATATTTGAAAAAAATGTATTAACTTCAAGTGTCATCCACTACAAGTTTAAAATAACGTATTTGAACTTGAATGGATGAATAGAAAACATTTTATAAGTGATTAAAATTTTGAACAAGAAAAAATATAATAGGAGAGGAGAGAGTCAAATAATAGTAGAAATTGAAAAATCGTGGATTCAGATACATTGTGGAGCTAAAAAGGTATGTAAATTTAAAAATTTAGAAATCACAGAGAGAGGAATTTTGAAAACTGGTATATGGTGCCAAGAATTGAAGATAAGGAAGAACAAGAGCATGGAATTTCGAATTTAGAGTTTATTTGATATTTTTAAGGGTTGCATGCAGAAATAAGTTAAAAATAAAGGCAAAACGTTGTGTACATATTCATTATAACTTTTATAATTCTTTTCTGATTGAAAATGATTTTTTAATATCATCTATGTAATAGTACATTTTACAGAGAGCTACATTTGAAATCTTAACAGGAGCTCAAAGATTTACAAAAAAAATACTTAATTTATAAGTTAATTTTTTATATTTTTTAAATAAATTTTTTAAAATTCTGAAACAAATTTAAAAAAAAAAAATCAAAGTTCATTGTATGTTACCGATGTCTTGATGTAATTTTATTTTGCTGTCCAAAAATATCAGAAACCCGTTACAGATGGCTATCTTAAACCGAGGAAGTCTGAATAAATAGTGATAACATCAACAAATATGTCTCGATTTCATCGAACTCTTGTCTTTCTCAATTGAAATATTGAAAACTGTTATTAAATAAGGAATATACAGCTAAGCTTCTCAGAATCTTCTTATGGTGAAGAGAAAATCCAATATGTATATATATATATATATATAGCGTATGTTTGGGCTGTATTTTTATTTTCTATAAATTTTAAAACAATATTTAGAGTTTTTTAATGTATATATATATAGACTTAATGTTATTTTTATCATAATTTTCTAATTTTAAGCGTTATTCTTATACTCCTTTCTATTACGCGGAAAAAATGGTTGTTGCTGTACTCACAAAGTAAGTTTTTTCATCTAGTTTTTTTGCATTGATTTTAACATATACTAGTAATTATTATAGGCTATATTTTTTATCGCTTTATATTAATAGATTGTGGTTTTATTTGTAATAGTTAAACTTCTCTTGATATTCCTTACTTTCCCTATGGCCCAGAGTATTGTCAAATACAAGTGAAGGTTGGCTTGCCGCAAAATTTTCTTTAAACCTGCAAGCTTGGTTCCTAAGTTCAGGAGTTTGCTATAGTACTACTGTGGCTAATACTTTTTACTATGTGGACTATAGTTATTTTAGGTTTAATAAATATTTTGTATATATATATAACTATAATATATAACTTTTAAATCATATAATCTTAGAGTCCCTGAGATAATGATAGTATGTTTACAATTCTTATTTTATTATTTCTATTCTTTTCATACTTTTGCTAAGTGCTATTTTTCAGCCTTTGCTTTGCTTTGAGTTTGTATTTGGGTCCAGAATCTGGCAATGACATGTTTATTGTACTCAGATTTAGCGCGGTCTCTGCATTTCTGTATGCAATTTTTAGGTAAGTTACCTTTTTCTCATAATGGATTTAGATTTCCTATCCATTACTTCCAATAGGTTTTTGCTCGGTGTTATTAACAGAAAGGGGGAAGGTTGGCTGGCCAAAAAAATGTTCAACCCCACTTTTATATAGAGAAATCTTTTTTGAATATAAACTCTCCAAGTCAGCAATGTTGGTAATAGTGTAGTATCCATTTTTTTATATTTAACTCTGTTATTTCAATTTTCATGCCTCCTTTAAAATTCTGTTGTCTGGTTATCTTGCAATTACAATTCTTTTCAGTTTTAATCATGTTAATTCATCTCTCTCTTGTAGAGAAATTTTTATTATAAATATATATACATTTCTTCATCATATCTACAATAATGTGCCATTGCATAAGAAAGATTATAAAGCGTGCTCATGCATTTAGGACTCTAACGGTGATTCACGCGTAGGGTATGATATATCCGAAGAGGCGGTATCTAAAAATATATATTTAGAATTCGCCTACAAGATAAGGTTCCTCAAAGGATATAACCTTTAAGTCAGCTACAAGGAAAATTGTTCATTTTACAAAAAAGGTTTAGAACAGTGATTCCCAAAGAGGTCTATATGAACCCTCAGGAGTCTACAATAACCTGCAAGGGTCTACGTCAGCATGAAGAAAATTCGTCGGTCCATGAAGTGTAAATTGGGCTCTGTGATTATGATTCTCATTTTACCCATTCGTAGCTTTTCTTCTGACTTTATATGAATGGAATAAATATTCCACATACACAGGGAGGTTACTTATTTACTTACGTAATATTTTATTATAATATAAACATTTGTCTATATCTATCTATCCTGAATTATGGAATATCGTGAGAAAGTTTTTGATTGCTTTTCCTTGTGAAAAGGAATTTCAGCGTGGCCGCCAATCTTCATAACAAAAAAAGAAAAAAAGAAAGAGACTGGACGTTACTAATAAGGAGATTTAGGATTCAACTTAACGAAATTGTGCCAAATGTTGACAATTTGTTAAAAAGCATCATCCCTCCCATTAAAACCATTTGTTTGTTGCTCGGTTATTTTATGTAACACACGCACTGAATTTTAATTTAATTAATAAATGTTTAAAATTAAGATGCGTTTGTTTTCTCAAGTTTTTCACACTACAGTTAAAAATTTAAATCTTTTAAAGTAAGTAGCTCAGTACGAGCTATCAAAAACACATTTAAGTTGACGAATTTGCAAAAATTGAATATTAAGTACCCTAAACCGGAAAACATGCAAGGAATCTATGAGACAAAAAGGTTTGGGAAACTGTGGTTTAGATAAAGTCTTGAAAAAAGTTAGGCGGTGGGTATGACATACCCTGCGCGAGAAGTGCTGGGTTAACGTACATCATCCCCACTTCAAAATTCGCTATTCTTCTAAAGAAAAAATCAATTATTTCCTCACAGAAGAAAGAACTATTGTCAACTTCCCTGTCTCGGAATTCGACAGTTGGAACTTCCCTAAAGATATACACCTCAAGTCCTTCCTCTCCCGTCCTCTTCCCACGTGAGAACTCACGTGTAATAAATAATGTCTAAATGAGGCCGTGAGTATGCGTAGGAGAACGAGACACAATTCTCTTATCGGGAATGGCAACATCTGTAGAATAGGCTCATTCATGTGAGCCGAGAGATTTCATACTTAGCGTAGAGAAAAGCAGCGTGAGAATTTTGGTTACAATGTGTCTGTATTATAAAAGATTACAATCAAATTTACAAAATATCTTAGCATAAGAATTAAAGTATCATAAAAGAAAAAAGAATGAGAGAGCATTTTAATCTTAAGTACCTTTCATGAGACGTGCTGGTGAAATATAAACGGATTATTAGTTCAGGAGGATTTTAATTTAAAATATAATTTTCAAAGTTAATCGAAAGATTAAGTTCTAAAATTGAAGTCTCAAAGTTTAAAAAAAGAATTCTAAGAAATTTATGCTGATGCTGAGACTTGATTTTGTAAGTTCATATCGGTTAAGACAGTTACACACTTGTAGTTAGTGTGGAGATATTGATATTAAATACATAAAATTATAGAATTTAGTAGGGATCAGCTTCGTAAAATTTTAACAATGAGATGAAATTTTAAAAATACCAACAAATATAGTATGATTATTTCCCCCCCCCCACAAACTTGATCTTTTTTCACTGTACAAATTTCCAATATAAACTATGATTTATCTTTCCAAAAAACTCCTCCTCTATTGCTATTGTATGCATTTTGATTTATTTTCAGCTATTTTATATTTCGATACAAGTTTATTTTCTCGGTAAAGTATATCTGGTGTAAAACTTTGAAATTCTCAACAAATCTTCAAAATGAGTATTATTTTTATGCAAACAATTATTATGTGTCAGAATTAAATTATATTGGCAAATGTTTTGAAATCACTAAATGCTTTTTTTGTGTGGTTATCATACAGGAGGCTGAAATTTATATTTTATTTTATTCAAAATAAAATCTTAGATTTTTTTTTTTTGCTTTACTTTGTCAAGTATAAATAATACAAAATAGTTCAAAATTTAATTAACTTAAAACCGTCTTTTGATATGTAACTTCTGCAATTGATATATTACTTCTGTCTTCAATAAAAAAAAAAGAGAAATGACAAATAAAATTCCTATTTGCTTAAAGCTACGGAAATAAACAAAAACAAGTTTTAAGGAAAACTCCTTCAAAATACATTTAACTTGGAACAAAGTGTAACGTTTTTGAGACCTGAATCATCAGTATTTATCAGATAGAAATAGAAAACATATTATACAAAGCTAATCAATGAATTCATTCTTTCAAAACTATTGGGGCTCGCTATCCCACAAAAGTTCAAGTACACACCACCAGTTTTTCACATTAACCATTGCAGATGAAAGTAAAGGTAAAAGAATATAGTTTACTAGCTGGTATACCCATTCTTCGCACGGGTGAATCGAAATATTAAACAATACAAATTGAAAGATAAATAGATTTTTATTGGAGTTAATTTTACGTGATATGCAAATTAAACAAAAAAAAAAGGCTTTTTCCATATTTCAGCTGAACAAAAAATCATATTTGTTGAATTTTAAGTTTGTAGGTCTATAGCTGATATAAAGGATTTCTTTTAATATTTACATCACCCCCGTATCTCTCTTATGGGTCAACTTTTGAAAAAACACCTTCCTAAGCTGATATCTGCTCAGCAAAAGTAGCATATTGTAATAAATTTTGTGTAATGAACGCTTAAAACAGTGTAAATAATTTATATACGGATGTGTATTAATTTTTGTTGTATTTATTTCACGTTAAAATTGTAATATTCGCAAGCAATGCCGTTCCTTACATTATAACGGTGATTTAATGGAAATATAGCGAAATGTTGGTAAAAAAACACGTTTGCATCATTTTTGGCAACCACGTTGGCAACTTGACGATTGATTGAACGATACAGAAGTTGTTTTGCTGTAGCGCCATCTGGTGAGGAGCTACAAAAAGGAGGATAGCACAAAAACCTTTTCCACAAAAAAATACATATCCATGCCAATTTTCATAGGGATCAGTTGAATGGTGTTGGAGTGTGTGAAGCGATTTCATATATGCAAACATCCGTTTATATATATATAGATAGCAAAGATTGTATGAAACTTATATGAAGCATTGTGTTCATCATTTATTTTTAGAACAATTTGAAACTTATGCAGTAATTGGACGAAACTATTTCTCTTTACAATTTATAATTTATATAAAAATCTTTTATAATTGTTGATCTTCAACTGAAGGTGCTAAGATATTTTTGGTTATATATCTAGACATTATTTACCCGATTCATTAAGATGGAGCGAATGACTATTAATTAGTGTGGCACCATAAAAAAACACGGGTCTATTGGCGATAAACCTCATAATTTTGAAACTCAGTCAAGTGACGATGGCGACACCTGAGTTGGTACCTTCCTCTTCTAACCTCCACAACACGTCGATGGGACGACAATGAGCCTTGATTGATTTAATGTGAATTGGCCTCTCTAAACGACGAATTCGTTAAGATAGCAGAGAGATAGATGGAAATAGGTGGTTTTTTGCTAACTGAAATTACTTGACGTCTTAGTGCGTCCAAAGACTAAGAGCAATTTGAATCCAAAAATTCAGTACAGAAAAAAGACCCATTTCAAGTCACTCACATATTACAACCCCAGAAAAATATTGTTTTCCAGTTATTTGGCCTGAAATAGAGGGGCACTACTATTCATCGACTGATTTCAGGTCATTGTGCCGCAACAGGAATGATATTATCTGCTGTTGCGGTGCGTAGACGTCTTTATAAAAAAAGATTTTAAGCACGTAACTTCTACTTACCCCCTTAATCGATGTCATAGACGGGGCAGTTTACGTTAAGAAAGAGAGCATATTGTCTGTACCAGACAGAAAAAAAAATTCTTTATTTCATGTTTTTATATTGATTTGTCTTCAAGTTAGACACAAACGTTTGGTTTTGTATTTACTTTTAGTGTCCAGTGTATTTGTTCTATCAATCAACCTTTAATATATCTATAAGAATTAAAAGATTGATCAAAAGAGTGATTAATAACAATAAACAGAACTGAGTAATATTTTTCGTGGTAAATAGAAATCAACGCTTTGATCGAATTCTCTTCCAAAAAAGGCAATTTATTTTATATATTCAAAATCTTTTATATTCAGCAATAACATAACAAAAATATGAGATGGGATTCAAAAGTTCCCGGAACTGAGCCTATAACGTGAAAAATGTTTGCAGTAGTATGACTAAGATAACGTTTCTGTGTTACTGCGTTTTCCCCTTTTCTAAAAGTGGTTTGTCCTGAATCAAGTGGTCGGGGGCATGCCACGGAGTTGTATTTTGTGAGCGGATGCATTTAGCAACCGGCGATTGAAAGAAATGACGTTTGTAGAGCAAGAATAAATATATCAAATTTTGTAAAAAGAATATTTTGTAGAGTTCTACAGAGACTTACGAATATTGAAGCAGGGATACATAATCGCGACGCAAACTTTTTGACATCAACATTTTAAAGCAAGTAAAGTGTCGAAGACGGCGAACACTCTTGACGTCTGTAGACTTTCCGCACCCACTGAAAACATTGAAAAGTTTTCTGCAGTGGTACTTAAGAACAGGCATCAAATAATGAATGGAGGAAAGAGAAAACAACTGTTTTGCCACTGCCTCTTTACCTCCCTGATTTCACCCCCTGCGACTTCAGAATATTTACAGAACTGGTACGTCGTTTTCAGGACCGTCAATTCCAATTTTTAGATGAAATTAAAAGTTCATCGCAGGAGGAATTAAAGGACATGGCTAAATTCCAGCATGGCATGGATTCCAGAAATATTTCGATTAGCTTTACGAACGATGACAAAAGGGCGTTGTTATTCAAGGGTCTTATTTCAAAGGATGATGTGTTTCAGCAATTTAATAGTTAATATTTTTTAAGTTATGGATTCTTTTCGGGAAATTTTAAATCCTACATCTTATATATATATATGAAATTAAAAATGTAATACAGACAATTAAGATTGTTAAATATGTTTTATGTGCATAGCATTTCTAGAAATAACTTGGAAACCATCGGTAAAATGTGTTCATTTTCTCATCTCATTTAAAAAAATTTTTTTTTTCATTTGTTACAAAGTTTTCTTGTTACAAAAGAAGTACTGTTCAGCGAATAAGTAAACGATGTATAAATATTTACATTTTCGCAAGAAATCCATTTCCTGATGTTATTAAAAACCAGTTGCGAGAAAAGAATTCCTGCACGTTAAAATTTTCGAAGATTAAAGTCTTAAGGTACCCGACTACGTGGGACAACTTCTTTTTAAAAAAAATGGAGATATGAGGATTTGTTGTGGTTTTTAGATTTGCTTAGTACAATTTAAGAAAAATATGCGAAAATTAAGGGGGGAAAAGAGAAATTATTACAACTTAAATAGAAAAAATTTACAAAACGAGGCCCATTCTATACCAACAGTTTATGGACAAATTTTCAATTCTGATGTGTTGCTATGCTATTCATTTTTGAAATGACCATCGGAATAAGAGATATTTTATTTTTTACAAAAACTAGAGCACTTTATCTTAGTTATTACTTGGAATTACTCATAAAAACAGTGATTATATTCACATAAGAGACTCTAAATTTTATAATAACACAATGATTGATAAATCTGAAGGTTAAAACTCTTCTCTACTATTATACAAAAAATAAAAAAAAATTCTGTTAATTATTTTCAAAACTTTCTCAGCAATCGCTGTCTTCGTTTGAGCATATTAAAAAAAAACACATTTCGAGTAAAATGCGTTTTAAAGTATGAATCTTTCTTAAAGTAATAGCATCTGTTTTTACTAAAACACTTGTAGTTTTTGTTCTAGTGAACGGAAAATAATAAACTTAGTATTTTTATAAAACTAATAATATGGTATATAAAATAAAATAATAATAAAACATTTTATCAATTTTTGGCAAAATTTACAATTTTAGGGTAGTCCTTAATGTGGAGTGATGTAGAAGTTAGGAAAGTGAGGTGTGAGCTCAGGTTTCATTCTCGTCGTTTGACCGTCGCTTAAATTTACGAGATACTTTATTAGAAGCCCTTTATGCTACTCATGAGTATGACATTAATGGACAAGTAAGGCAATCAAGCAAAGAAAGAAGAAAAACATTATAATAGTACTCATTATAATAAACATTCAGACTACATATGATAACATGTGATAAAGAAAATATATTTTCATTTTATGCATAAGAAAGATTATTTTTAATAATTAATTATTTCGTTTAAAATTAATATCAGCTGAGCAATATTTTGAACACAAAGTTGTCAAGGTTTAAAATAACGACACAAAATTTATTAACAATTACAGCACTTGCAAAAATCTGACCAATATTTACAAATATCTGTAAATTCAATTAAATAAAAGTAATTTATCCTGTTAGCGAAAATTGTATATCAAAAAATTAATAGTTAAATTAGTTGCTTTGCATTAATTTTGAAAATTACTTTCAAAAGAGTTCAATTTTTTTTAAAAGTAAGCGAAAGTATTTTCAACTTTTTTCAAGGCAAAAAACAGTTGAAGTGTGAAATTGCATTTCTGAAATATTATTTAGTTTCTTTCGAAAAACTATTTTCTGCATATCGATTGTATGAGTTGTTTTTTATTTTCAAAGTAAATTTATTTTTAAAAAATTAATTAAAATTTGCGTTTTTCGATAAATTTTAAAAGTATATACATAATAAATGACGTAAAATGATTTAAATTAAATACAATTTAAAAATTAGTATAAATTAATTGAAGTGAATCATCATGAAATTTGCAGTATATTTTTTAAGGTATTTCAGAATTTTTTTTTTTAATGCGCACTTATTAAAACTTATTAGAAAGTTAGTTTTCAAAAAGGATAAAATAAGTTTCCATATCACAAATTTTTTTATCATTCTTATACAAATTTTACATTAGTTCTTTTTTCCCTTTTTCGGGAAAACGAGGGAAATTTATGGAAATTTTTTTACTATTGCAATTTTTTTAATCTAAAACCTCTTAGCATATATATTTTTTGTTCTGTCTGAACAAAAAAGTTATTTTACTTTTATTATGTTTCTAATTTTTACATAGTTAATAATTTTATAGGAATTCCTTCGTAGTTTCAACTGATTCAACCATATTAGTGGATACGATCGAGCTGACTTTGTAGGTTTTATGAAAAAGGTTCAGATAGGAGAAATATGCTTGAGATCATTAAAAGTATTAATATAGAAAGTTCACATTGAAAAATATTTATTTCCAATACAATTAGAAGTGATTGACTTTTAATACATAATAAAAAAGTCATTTACAAACGTATGTAAGAATTGTTTTTAATGAGAGAATTAAAATATAGAGCAGATTAATATTCCAGATGTAAGTGTTAATTCAGTTTTAATCATATATAGAGAATTTATCAATAAAAAAGTAGCATATTTTTGCTCCTAAAACACTAACATTATAACGCACTAACAAGCAATATGAGAAGATTATTCGAATTAATTTGCATAGTTTAATGACTAACTACGGCACCTAATTTTAAATGTACTTTCGCCGCAGCTGTAGGATTTCAACAGCAAAGCCTATTTTAAGAAGCTAAATGTAAAAACTTCAATTTATTTAATCACATTTGAAAATGTAATTTCTGTTATATATTATATTTTTCACACTTTTTCTTTTAAGAATAAGAAACATACATATGAAGTTAATTAAACTCTAAAGGAAGTATCACATTTAATTCGAGTTAAAATATATAATTGACTTCACAAACTTGATTGAATTTTCTCGAATTTCACTCAGGTATAACCAACAATTTCTAAAAAAATATAAATGGAAAATTTATGTATATAAAAAGTTTTCTTTTCTGGGTAACTTAATATTTTATTGCATGAACAATATGAATAAGTATTTCATTTTTACAAACACAAATTTTATAATTTTCTTTCATTAAACATCAGAATTATAAAAACATATTAATGAAAAGTACTCGGAAATGTAAGCAAATCCACAAAGTTTTTTCTATTTTTACAGCAATTATTTTCCTTTTCACTGTAGCAAAAATTGTGAAAGGGTGTTCCTACTGTTATTTGTCATTCGCGGTTTATGTTGCTTGATCTGAAATTTCGATCCATTCTTTTTAAATTTTGTTTAATTTCAAAATCAGTATGAGCGAACACTTTTTTTGAAAAAAGAAAAACACCATTTTTTTGTTTCATTTCTTTTACCAGTTATTGTTTGTAGTAATAAAAATGATTGATGATATTGTTTCTTTAATTTTTGTCATGTATTTTTAGCTACTTTTAATTTAGTTTTTTGATTCATTTCATTTTATAATTTTATATTTCAGAAGCAATAAATAAATTATCATAACACTACTTCTAAGCATTTTGAAACATTAAAATAACAAGATAAATATTTTAAAATAAGAAGGAGTATATCTTAAGGTTTCCTTCCTAGTTATGATAATATTTTCTATAGATATATTTATATACATAATTTTATTTCTTTGTCTGACTTTAGTGCAATTTCCATGTCAAACTCTTGTGTATTTTTTGTGAAACATTCGATGCATATCTTCTAAACAAGTTATAAGTTCATATATAGAGTTCATTTATAATGTAAAAACACATTTTTCTTTATTTACACGATGCGATACTTTCACTTATGCATAGACTTTGTACAAAATAACAAACTAAAAAACTCAATAAAAAAAAATAGAAAAAGAAATTAGAATTGTATTGAAATATGTAATTAAAGCCTTCCTTTAAAGATTATTTCAAATCGAGGACTATCAACAATTATGCTTCACTTTTAGTTATATTATTATAGATTTGCCCATATTAAATTAAATATTGAATAATATTTTGCAGCTAGTTCTTCATACAGATTATTTTAAAAGAAACAAACTTCGATTAAAGAATTTTAATTAATCTATTACTATTATTCTAAAATTCAATTAAGTTGACAGAACACCTTTATTCATTAAGGATCCAATCAATAATCGCAATGAATACAATCGACTGATGAAATTAGCTGCATTCTATTCAAGAAGAAAAGAAAATTATCTATAAGAGTGATGGCAGTAATTAAACATTTGATTTCAATTGCTTAGATGATTTCATAATTTTATATTTTTATAAGAATATAACTGAATTTTTTTTGTGAATGTTAATTAAACTCTGATTGTGTGGATGATGCACATTTTGATTTGTTTTGGTTTTACATGGTTTCTAGTGTAAAACAGTCTGTCACCATGTGTTTCCAGCCAATCAGTTCCTGCGTTTCACTGTTGCCAGTTTTTTCTTTGTACCAAAACTTTATTTTAAAAAATAGATATTTTTTATCTATAGTAAACGAACTTAATTTAAAAGTGCGCGCATAATTTCAGAAATTTTCTTTAATCTTAATACATGGATATCTTAAACGAATTATTAAATTTTAAATTGTATTTAAATTATAAAAGTAGAACAACAAGTATAAGTCTAATGTCAATTTAGAATCCAGTGGAGAACACGTGATTGCACTTATTATGTGACGTCATGAATTCGCCTTATTTCCCTGTAAATAAGAGAACAGATAGATATATATCAACTATTCAAATTTTCGAGAGATTTTGCGAATTTTTAAAAAGCGTAACGGAAAATGCTAAGCTATAAAAAAAATCTAGAAATATGTCAACAAAGGTCAAAAATTTAATACAGCAATAAATAAAAACAAATTGTTCCAATAAATTTTAATCTCTTAGAAATTTCTCACCTTCTGCTTATCTGAAGTTGAACCATCTACAGAAATAAATTTGACTAAAATATCTGAGTAATTTTTACAGAAAAGTAAGTAATGTTGGATGTTTCATAAAAAAAAACATTTTCAATGTCCTTGTCAAGCTAATGCAAT